>MU260155.1:87500-160000 GCA_020310875.1 Ceratopteris richardii | reverse complement strand
AATTGAAGAACAGAGAGAGAGAGAGACAATAAGATAGAGATTAGACAAACAACAATTCAGCAAGAAATTGTTTGAGCTTGTAAGCGTAGTGCGAATGTGAACATTTGAGAGCTCTTTGATGAGATTTGTGTAGATGCCAATCAAAGAGCCTCCAATGTTTTTATCTTTTATGTCAAAAAAATATCGTGTAACCAATGTTAAATTGTCGTATATCCATCTCCAGATAGGATCACACAAGCGATGCTAAACATCATCGTTTATGGGATGCAATTTATCGTCACTTATGTGATGCTTTTTTATATCATGGCTCTAGCGATACTTAGTTTTACCATTGCAATGCACGTCGCTCCACTTGTCGATAAGAATGTCAAAGTTTTTGTCGTTCAACCAATGTTGTGCGCTTGGCGCTTGTTGTGAAACTTTATGCAATAATATAGTGATAAGATTATGGCGCGTTAATCGTCGCTCTGGGCCCATATTCCTTGTAGTGTATCCTCTTGAAGTGCTTGAATTTCCTCCTTCATAGCTTCTCTCCATTCTTCTTTCCTATTGGATTTCTAAAATGAAGATGGTTCCTCTAGCATAAAGTCTTTAGCTATGTATATAGAATGCTTAGTGACTAGTGATGTTTCATAGCCATACCTTATAGGTTTCTTGTTTTCCATTTGAGATCTTCTAAGTGCTTATTTGGATGACTCAAGAATGTCTTCCAATTCGTTGAGATTTACTTTGCCCTTGGACTTCCAAACTCTAAAATCAATCTGTTCTTCATCTTCTAAGTTGACATCCTCTGATGTATCTGATTTTTCTTTGCTTAGATTTGGAAAATCCTTTTCCAAATCATAGGGTAGCTTTATTTTCTAGGAACGATCCTCAAACCAAAAGTCATTTTCATCTAATACCACATCCCTACTAACTATAAATCATGGGTTAATATAACTTGTAGCCTTTGTGATTTTGATCACAACCCATAAATATGCATCTTTTAGCTTTTGTCCATGAGCATAAGCCTGAAGCATGGCAAGCCGTACTGTGGGATTCGCCAACCTGAATCCAGAGGATCCACCTGTGGATCTCATCGCCTCTCCATAATTTTCACCGCTCTCCTTCGTTTAGAGCTTCAATAGTTGAACATCCACGCCAAATGCTTAACCCTTTGCATGTGCATGAGGATGCCTTGGCGGGATTAATAAACTCTAGCATATGCCATTAGTAGGTGAAAAAAATAAAGAGGCATTAGCCTCCTTCTCATCTCTTGTAGTACTATCTGTAACCTTTTGCTATTTGTTGAGTATGCATTTGCTATTTGTTACTATCAGTGTGCATCTCCATCTGCTATGCAATAAATTTCTTAATTTGTACTTTGAACTCTTTGACTGAGCTGTGACCTACTCAGAAGTCATACCTTCTTGATGTTGTAAGTGGTATACTGGTGAGCCAAGTTAAGCCTCCAACGTTTTCTTTACTTTTGTCAGCAAATCCCCTAAAAAATGTAATTTGGAATTCCTACTTAGGTTTTTGAATGCCGTTAGTATTTGTAAAATATTCATGAGCTTTTTTCGCATTGTATATGGTCATCCCTTTGATGAAATGTCTCTTAATGGTGAGCTTTTCAAGTGGTTTCTTGTTTTCTTTTTCTGCCAAGTCCACTAAACATCTCTTTGCCACCTCTTTGCCTTTTGGCACTTCTTTTATGATCACAATTGTGAGTATAGAACGCCCACCTTCTATTTGGTACAAATATTTTTTGAATAATGTTAAAAAAACAAATCAACATTTTATGTTGTACACGAGATGTATAACTCTAAATTTATATAACATTTCTATGTTGTAGACGAGAGGCTATGATAGGGACAAGTATATGTCTCAACTTGAAGAGCGCCTACACTATTTCAAAACAGAGAAGGATTGGTCATATAGCCGATGCATTTTCTTTTTAGGTGTTGAACAAGAGAACAATGAAAAACAAGTATGATTTCCCTCATATTGAAGAGTTAGTAAGTTAATCTAGTGGTGCAATGGTGTTTTCCAGAACTTATTTAAGGTCATTTCATATGAATATTTTCACTCAACTAAGATCATTTCTATCTTTTTTATACACATGAATTTAATGTTTGTAATGTTAACACGGTAGTAACGTTTTTCAAATTTATAATGTCAGCACGGTAGTTGCTTGTAAAAATGTGATTTTTATGTTATGCTAACTAGCAGCGAATCAACGTTTCTATGGTCTCATGGTACGAAGCACAACCGTGAGACATGTACTTCCTTATCAGACATCCTTTTTTTCTCAATATAAAGGAAGTTTGGCGTAAGCCTACTCTTCCAGACTTGCAATGCCATCTAAACTCTATAAAATCTACCCTTGCTTTGTGGGATTCGGGGGTCCCATGGGCACTACTCACCTTCACTTGTACTTTTCTTTATCAGACATCCTTTTCTCTTTAAAAGGACCTTCAGTCAAAGTTCCTTTTGGGATATGTAAGCCCTATGTTAACAACATGTCAGTGAGACACTCTAGGTGTGTGCATGAATTGATATAGCACACAATCTATATATGCTAGGCCTGGCCTTGCGATAGTGGCATAGTTCAAAAAGCCCACTATAGATATGTATAGGTTTGCATCGAAAAAAATATTACCTTCAATCGATCTAAATTCTCTATTAACTTCCACTCGATTGCTCAATAGTATGCAACCTGTAAGTCCATACTTCATTAGTATGTCCAAGATGTATTTCCATTCCATGAGCCAGATATAATTGTCTTTCAATATGACTTCACTGCCTAAAATAGCAAAAACATTTTATTCTCGAGTGTTGATGTCTACATGCATTCTATTAAAGATTTCTTGAACAATCGAGACTAATTAGTGTATAGATAATCTTCTGTTGTTGTGCTTTTGTGTTAGAAGGATAATTTTGCTCAAGTTGTTTGCCATTAACAATTCATCTACTGGCTTTACTTAAACATTCGATATTTTAGGCATAATTCCATGTATCTTGCTTTTCAGATGAATCCAAACTTGTCATGTTGTATTCCCTAAGGATTTATTTTATTCAAATTTTGTACTAAGGCTGATCATTCATACGACATGCCTCAAATGTTGTCTGAGTAGTAGGTACAGAAAGTAGGAACTGCTCATAACATGACGTTAACTAATGTACCCTCAATGTACCCTCCATGTTTTGTTAACTCTAGTAATTCTTGATCTACTACATGATTTTAATTTGTGAGACAAGATGAGGAAAATACATGATGAAGGAACAACAGTTGAGGAGCCAAGTGAGCAAGCTATGTGCCCTAAGATTACAATGCATGGAAACAACTTCTCATATGAAGGTCAAGATTTAAGGCATATATGGTTTCTTCAATAAAAAGATAGTCTCTTGACTCATACTCATAGCACACAATGACTCATTTTCAAATTAGTACAAACCATACGAATATATGTGAATACGTAGATTAAAACACCTATGTAGATGGAGGGCGGTAAACTTTATGACACAAAGGGTTATGTTGAGTGTCTTATCTTGGCCCATTTTGAAAAAAATACTTTTATGTAGCTTTTTAGTATAATGTTCAAGAAACAAATCAACATTTTATATCGTAGACGAGAGGTATACCTCTAAATTTATATAACATCTCTATGTTGTAGACGAGCGGCTATGATAGGGACAAGTACCTCAAAACAGAGAAGGATAGGTCATATAGCCGATGCATTTTTTTATAGGTGTTGAACGAGAGAACAATGGAAAACAGTTATGCTTCCCCTTATATTGAAGAGTTAGTAGGTTAATTTAGTGGTGAAATGGTGTTTTCCAAAATTTATTTAAGGTCATTCCATATTAATATTTGAACTCAACTAAGATCATTTCTATCTTTGTATACACTTGAATTTAATGTTTATAATGTCAACACGGTAGTAATGTTTTTCAAATTTTATCAACGTTTCTATGGTCTCATGACATGAAGCACAACCGTGACACATGTACTTCCTTATCAGACATCCTTTCCTCTTTAGGTGAATCACGAATTAAAAGCATGTGCTAGATCTGGAACTACTTAGCTAACACAACATCGAGGGTACTATTTAGGTATGTCCGTTAGCGTTCTATTATGAGCAGTTCATACTTTCTATACCTACTACTCAGACTACCTTTATGGCATGACGTATGAAGGATCAGCCTTAGTGCAAAAGTTGAATAAAATAAACCCTTAGGCCGGAATACAGCATGACAACTTTTGATTCATATGAAAGGGAAGACATATGCAGTTATACCTAAAATATCGAATGCCTAAGCAAACCCAATATTAATGGCAAACAACTTGAACAAAATCATCCTTCTTACACGAAAGCACAACAATAGAAAGATTATAGTTCCACTAATTAGTCTGGATTGTTGAAGAAATCTTTAACAGAATGAATTCATGTAGACATCAATAAAATGTTTTTGCTAGTCTACACTTATTTCTTTTTTAAATAAAAGAAGTGTGGCCTTGGCCTATTCTCCCAGACTTTAATCAAAATAAAAAAGAAAAGTTAGAAGTGAATGGGACTATTGCCCATGGGATCCCCCAAATCCCAGGACAAGTTCGGTAAGCTTTATGATGGATGTTGTGCAATCAACAGTTGTAGTTGTGTAGGACAACCCAATCATCTCTACATTACTTGAACAAGATATTCAACATGTGGAGGCTCGCATTTGAGATCAAAGGGTGTCTCTCTCCTCCCATCACTTTCTCCCCAAAAAAGATTCCCTTCACGCTACCACAAAGCCACAAGGTACGCTGCACCTTTGCCTGCGCTCTTTCAATCATCTATAAAAGCTATAAACGCTATAAAAGCTGGCTGAGTCCGAAGGATTAGCATCTCGCAGCTGTTTAGCAATCATCTTCCTAAGCATCTTGCCCTGCGTGCATCCCTAGGCATCTCGCGCTGAGAGTTGCTATTATCTGTACATAGCATAGGAGTGTGCCATGGCTCTGGAAATCACTAGATGGAACAAGTTTAATTCCGAGACACACAGGCATCCGGAAGGAGTAGCTTTATGTAAGGAGTCGAGCCAAGTACTCTACAAACCTCGACCTGCCAGAGATGACTCCAGCGAGCCTTTTCTACCCTTCCATCGCGCACTTCGTGAGTGCTCTCAATGGGACGAGCTTGGACATCGTTTCCTGGTGTCCATCTTCGACGGTGGAATCGGTGCTGTTCCAGTGCCCAAAGACCCATCACCTGAAAACCTGATAGGTGAAGAGGAAGTCCTGGTTGCTACGGCTCCCTTCCCTCATCTTTCGAACCTAGGATTCCGAATCGACCACGCACGGAATCGGGTCGTCGGCTGCGCCAGCGACAAGTTTCATTATGCGCTGTCCACTGTAGTGGCATATGACTACGATACTTGGGAAACGCTCTTCGTCATCAAACTGCAGGAGGGAGCAGGTAAAACAGACTATTTCTCCATCTCTTGTCTGTAGATAGAGCTTAGCACCCTCCAACGTGAAGGATCCACGTGACTCCTCTAGCGCCGTGTTTTCTGACCCATAATTTCACTGCAGACAATAAATCTCTTGCGGACGATCTGACCATCGATGCGGACGGTCATATCTACGTTACCGACACGTACAATGGGAAAATCTGGAAGATAAACGCGGATGGATCGGACTTCTGTGTGTTCTCGGATGATCCCCAGTACCAGATCGAACCCATAAATAAGTATTACGGGTGGGTGAAGCTGAATGGCATAGCCTACCATCCGCATGGATTCCTGCTCGTCACTCATCTGGCATCGCATTCGCTCTTCAAAGTTTCTATGGACGGAAAGACAGTGACAAAAGTCGGCGGACTTACCAGAGAGTTGCTGGGAGATGGCATTGTGCTTCAAGATCCGAATACGTTGGTGATGTGCGGGTTAGATGTAGGCGTTCACGTCCTCAAAACAACCGACGACTGGAATACCGCAGCAGAGGCGCTGCATAGCCCTGCTAAGAGCTCCACCCTCATTCCCACGAGCGTAAGCCTGAAGCATGGCAAGCCGTACGTGGGATTTGCCAACCTGACTCCAGAGGATCCACCTGTGGATCTCATCGCCTCTCCAGAATTTTCACCGCTCTCCTCCGTTTAGGGCTTCAATAGTTGAACATCCACGCCAAACGCTTAACCCTCTGCCTGTGCATGAGGATGCCTTGGCGGGCTAAATAAACTCTAGCATATGTCGTTAGTAGGTGAAAAAAATAAAGAGGCGTTAGCCTCGTTTGTAGCTGCTTCTCATCTCTTGTGGTTTTCTGTTCGCCTGGAAATATAGTTCAAGGTTTTTGTTTTAAAAAGAAAATCCGAACATATCCTCAATCTCACACATACCTTCTTGATGTTGTAAGGGGTATATGGGTGAGTCAAGTTAAGCTTCGTCCGTTTTCTTTCAAATTAGTCAGCAAAGCCCCGAATCAATGTAATTCGGAATTCCTACCTAGGTTGTTGAATGATGTCCGTATTTGTAAAATGTTCAAGAACTTTTTTCGCATTTTATATGATAATCCCTTTGATGAAATGTCTTAAAATGGTGAGCTTTTTAACTGGTTTTTTGTTTTCTTTTTCTGCAAAGTCCTCTTTACCACCTCTTTTATAGGATCACAGTTGTGAGTCATAGCTTCTTGATGTTGTAAGGGGTATATGGGTGAGTCAAGTTAAGCTTCGCATATCTAGATTTCGCATACAATTCACATTCTGTAATCTATCACATACGATTCACAGTCTGTAATCTATCCTTCAATTACTTTGGTTCTCGCTTCTCTTCAAAACTAAGAGAAAAATTTGTCTTCATTCATTTTATGCATCATTTCGAATCAAACGTAATCAACATTGAAAAATCGAACGTAACTAACATTGAACACGTCTCCTGATTTTCACAAGAGAAACCATTCGAACTTCTCTTTGTTCCTAATGTAGTCGCCAGTCACCATTTTCGTAGGATAGAGCACGACTGCTCGAAAGAGTTTCGCAAATGGTCGAAAGATGTCGATTACTAAATCTGCTCTTTGGGATAAACTTCTCACTTCATTGTTCGAGGAAGTTCTGATGCCATCATAGATATGTAGATTCCAGAGTATTTCTCCCATGAGGGAAACATCATTCTTGCTACCTTCGTGCATAAAATATCATCTTCCGCCATGAAAATAACAATGTGAAAGACAAGTGTGGAGCTTTATATACAGATAATAAGACATATATTCTTGTAAAAAGAGAAGATAATATCTTCGAAAATTGATCTCATACCCATCGTGACATATCATAATAAACTTCTCAACGTAATGTTGCATGATTTGCACGTATCGGTATTCCTCTTTGTTTTCCTTTCCTTCCTTCTTCTTCTTCTTGATGTTGGGAGGTAGGTGGGAGGAGTTAGTCTCCATACCTTTCTTGTCTATTTCCTCTAATACTTTCTGTTTGTCTCTAACTACTTGTGCACCTCGGGATTTATCAATCTTCAAGGTTTCTTGCGTATTATTCAAGATAGGGGTTCCGTCATAGGTTTGCTTTTGCTATTAATGTTCTTGATCCTTGCAGTGATAGGGCTTTAACTTTCATTGGATATATTCTCTAAATTGTCCCCTTCTTGAACCGATGTTTTTAGCAAAATGCTTTCACTTGAGATAGAAAAAGCAAGAGTAGGATGGTTTCTCTATGCAACCTCTTGATTATGTTGGGCAACTTCTATCTCAATAGTGAGTTCTATCTCTACTTGTAATTCTCCCATGTAACACATTTCATCTAAAACATTAGGGCTCCATATCGAGTTCATCCCTGGACTTGCCTTACTTTGATAATTCTCCTAAACTTTCGTGCAATTGCCCTAATATCATGATTCCATCTACGTGCGAGGGGGGGAAAATCTTTCCAAATGAGTTGAGATTTAGGGTTGCGAGTCAAAAGATTGAAATCTCTAGTTTTTTTGGAAGTCACTCAGTCTCCCTAATATCCATGTTTTAATTATGTAGCCTAGAGTGAGCCTAGTATGATGCATCTATAATTAAAAGAAAATAAAAAACTATCCACTAGCCTAGGATTGAGCTCTCAAAGTAGGGATATCAAGAGCACAACATGATTTGTACACCCATTCTCTTTGTATTTGAAGATGGGCATGGGATCAATGTTTGAGAGCTTCCAGTGTATTCTCTTCAATATTTTTTTTTGTGTTATCAAGTCCATTTTGGAGAGACAAAAATGGACTACTACCTTTGAGCTACACGTTGGGGGATTCAAATTCAAGTCCAATGCATGAGTTCGTGTGCTTGGCTCCTTGCTTTATGATGCTCCAAAGCATTAGTAAGAGAACTTAATCATATACTCCTAAGGTTGGAGCTCCATCTAGAATGTTTCATCTCAATTTTCGACCTTCAAGACTTCAAATAAAATCCATCACTACAATGCCTTTTATGACATTCACTAGCTTGATTGACTCCAATCCTTTGGTAAACATGCTAGCATAGTGGTTCTTGGTACTTATGTATTGAAGATGCACCTTGTTAGTTAGCACCTATTTCTAACCTGATGGTACTGTACCTATCTATGCTTACTCCTAGCATGGAACAAAGAAAAGCTTGTACAAGAAAAATAAAAATCTCACATAGTACGAAAGGTAATTGATAGACGGCCACCAAAAAAGGACAAATGTACTAGGACACGTGTCTTAAATGTAAAGGAACCTTTCGGGAAACGCACTGTCGTAGAGATATTCATCTCTACTCTCATGTCTTGACCAAACTCTCGATGATAAAATTAAGGTATGAAAAACTGATGGACATTATCCACATTCCGAGAATTTTTCATTAACAGATTTAACGAGCTTTCTTTTTTTCGGTTCGTCCTTGGTACCCATGGAGCGAGTGGAGAAGGCCTTAAGTTGGGTTCCTTCAAATTTCAACAAGCGATCTGACATACTTATTAAGTCTTGATGCATAGGAACTTGTATTCCAAGGATAAAATAACTTCAGGAGATGACGACATTATAAAAAAAGTCAAAGCATTATAGCAAATGGATCAAGATGTCTATCAAATTGTTTACGCATCCATTTTCTATACATAAAGTGATTTATTGTTGCTTTATCTAGTAAAATGGATTACTTCACATTATAAAGAGAGATGCGCATGTAAAGCGCAATAAAAAGGATGGATGGAGCTCAAAGTATGGGAAAAAAGGGGCGCTGCTATTCAAAAAGGAAGGATATTCATTGGGCAGCAGAAAAATCTGAGTGAGACGGGCAATTATCGGAGGGCAGTTTTCTTCGAGATCGAAACTTTTGTGAAAAAGGAGGGGCACAAGAAGTTGAAGGGGGTCCGTCTAAGGGGAATGGAGGCAATTCACCGTCGAGGGAAATCTTGGCAACCACGTGATGTGTAGAAGGAAAAATATATGCTGATGAAAGATCATGGAGAATAAAGAGGCGTGCAGCTATTCATGATATAAATGGAGATTAGTGCAACAATTCGACGGGGGGAAAGTCTGCTCATGCTCTAGAAGGTGAATGAATAATAGACAAGGTAGATGCCTATATTCTACAACTTGGCACAGAGAGGAGTATCAGAAATAAGTTGGATTTGAAGAAGATATTCTTGGATGAAACTTCCTTGAAGAATGAAGGCTAAAGTGATCTCCGTGGGCTGGATCGGTTGCTGCAGTGGTTTCCATAAGGCACGAAATCTGTTCTTGGAGCGTTGAAGTTATGAAGAAAGAAGACACTCGAAGCTAATTGAATTATTTGATGCTGAGAAGGGTGAAGAAATCATTTGCAGAAGAAATTAAAGGAGCATCTGATCTGACACGGACATCACGTCAATCATCTGACAACTTCAACAAATGATGCTTCTCTGTTGCTCCGATTACATCAGACGACAACACTCTGCTCAATTCCATTAAATCTCTGACGATATGCTCATCATTAATTCTCTGATGTTCAAGGAGTTTTAAACCAATCGGGTAAGCTTTCTGGCACCTTCGTTATATGTGTTAAGATATTCCATTCATGCTATGAGGAACAATGTGAAGAATGATTCACCTTTATTGTGATGGCCAACTTTCCTTTTGAATCAGAAGATTGCGTACTCTCTGTAATTTCTGAATTTTAGAGATAGTTTTGAAACTTTGAAGTTATGATTCAAGAAACAACGGTGACGCTCTCTCACCATTTATTCCAACTGTAGCCATAGCTGGAAATATGAAAACGTTGAACTGCTAAAGATGAAAAGTGCACTTGTACTCTAACACTCTGTGCCAAAGAATGGCTTCGTAAATAATGTTTTAGTTTGGATTATCTGTATACAATGATAAATTCACAAGCGTAATCTGTTTTTTTTCTCTTTTCCTGTTTATCGGGCAAGAGCTTTTTGTTTTGCTCTTTGATGTCAATGATATGAACAAACTCAACCTTCGAAAACAAGTGATTATGAGTTGAACACCTCCAGAAAAAAATTCCTCGTGACTCAAATAGTAAATTGCATTCTGTTAATAGCTTATGTGCTCTGAACTTATCTCATAATTTGAAGTACAACATGCTTTGAAAACAGCGCATGGGATAAAACTTGATTTCTTATTGTTATTCATAGCGAGCGATAAAGAAAAACCAAAAAACATTGATGGTTTATTTTAACATTGCGTTTAGAGTTCGGAGATATAGATTTTGGCTGGCTGTGTTTGGGATTGCTCATGCATTGATAATAGCTGGTTTTGTTGATGCTTTAGTGCGGTGATATTAGTTAAACATAGTCAACATGAAACAAATCTTATTTTAAAACGTAGTTCTTGTATGTATGAAACTTGTTTGGGAACTATGCACTCACTGCTTTCTTGGCACAACAAAAGTATTTCCGTGAAGCGTTGACTAGAGATCTTGCATCTTTATTTGGCAAAGTTTGACTTGTGTTTATTCGTTGAACTAACAAGTTTGATTAAATAATTACTGTTTATACATGCATGCATTGAACAATGTTAAGTTGAGAAGTAAAATTTATATCTACGCTCTGAGAGAAAGTCAAAGCATATTGCTCTCCGGATCATATAACCCTGTTTTTAGAGAAAGTAATCTAAAGGTTGGGAGTTCAACTTTGTGCACTGCATAGATAAATTATTACACAATTCTTCCTGTCGCAAGTAGAAATATATTTGTTATTTGTTTATACATGACTCATAGTAATTTCTCAACTTTGAATTCAGGCATTTAATACATGAGTTCATGCTATAACGAATTGCATCAAGTTGATATTGTTTGAAATCTTATGACGGTTGAAATATGAACTATATATGCATATGACCTTAATTGAAGATTTCAAGCCTAACATACTATTCTCTCGAGTTCTAAGATTAAGAAAAACATTTGGTCAAGCATGATGAATGGGTTTCCCTAAATGGAATTTTTGTGCATATTTATCTGATCCATTTTCTTGAAGCTATATGATAACTACCTGAGCTTGTTCCAAGCACCCTGCGTGTGCCGTTATTTTTTGGCGGTCGCCCTGATCCACCGACCGTGACTTTTGCGCCGACATTGGTGAACCCGACGTGAACAATCGGCGTTGCAGCTCAAGTGCATGTTTCTGGACTTTTTTCTCAAATTAATGCCAAGTAATGTATGTTTGATGTATGTAGAACATCATAGCTTGTTTTTCGTTTATGTGGTGCTTCTTTGATATTCAAGTGTGAGTTATGGGCAAAAAGCAGCGTACAAACATGAAAAATATACATCAATGTAAAGAATCTTTTGAAATTAATTTACAAGAGCATAATTCCAAGAGTATTGTTATTGATGAAGCATATGTGAACGCATTGATGGAACAACACTTCAGAAAATGGAAAGATAAATTCATAGAAATGGAAAACAAGGAAAATGAAGCTATAGAAAAGAAATTTAGAGTGATTTTGACTTTAAATGATACGCTTAAAGCTATGCCAGAGACTTTACAAGTATTAAGAACTAGTCTTAGAACTTGGAAAGAGGAAATGAATGCTGAGTTTCAAGAAATGAACCAGAAGTATGAGATATTATCTAAACGAATACAAGATTTAGAGCTAGCTAAATGTGAGCATGAAAAGGAGGGAATGAGCCAAAGTTTGTTTATAGATCCTTCATCTATAACACATGCTCATGATTTTAGTAAATCTAGTTGTAGACATTCATTAAGACCATCAAATAGGACTCGAATGAGACCTTTGCAGTGTTTTTGGTGCGATCAATATGGCCATGCATTTTGGAATTGCAGGTCGTACGAAGATGCACGAAAACAGAAACTAGTGGTTGAATTTGAAAGGAAAATTTGTAATTATCAGGATCGATCACCTTTAAAAATAAATCTAGGAAGGGGTGGAATGAAAGAACTATTTAAGGAGATTCAAACTAAACCTAATCCATGTGAAAGTAAAAAAGTATGGAAGCCTATCATACATATGAACATTCAAACAAAAGAAGAAATAAGGGAGAGGACATCAAACCAAAAACAAGAGCTAAAAGAAGAAATAAAAATGATAAAACTAAAGGAAGAAGATCAAAAATCGATTATAGAAGAGCAATTGGAAAGTGATCTAGGTGATTTTGAGCATGAAATACAAGTAGGAGCAAGGAAACTTAATAATTTACAGATTTCACTTGATCCAATGCTCCTTTCTAATGAGAATTTGTTTGATCAAGTCAAGCTTAATCAACTTCAAACTCAATTTAACAAACACGAACATAATCAATTTAAAGAAGAAGGAATTAAACAAGAAGAGACCAAACAAAGTATTATGAATCAAAACAAACAAACAAATGAAATAGAGAAGCAACTTCTTGATCATATAATTAAACAAATTGAAAACAAAATGAATATAAATTCAAAACAATCAAAACCTTTAAAACTTAACAAGAAAACTAAGAATGTACCATTGAAGAAAATAGAAGAAATGATTTAACTAAGAAATGATTAAACTAAGAAATGATTAATATATTTGACAAGAAAAGATTAATCAAATTGTTTTGTTTTTCTTATGAAAAAGGAATTTGATGAGAAGTTTTTTATAAATTTATTATTGCACAAAGATGACACGTTCAAACCGAGAAATAGTCCACATTCTTTTTGATAATTATGATGAATAACAGTTTATGAATTTTTGTGAATGTTTTCTTTCCATGAAGAATATTTATATGGGAGTTATAACCTACTTCCTCATCAAAAAGGTATTTATATGGGAGTTATAACCTACTTCCTCATCAAAAAGGTATTTATGTGGGAGTTATAACCTACTTCCTCATCAAAAAGGTATTTATATGGGAGTTTATTATCTTTCTCCGTTATCAAAAAAAAAATGATATGATGGGAATTTTTGAGGTTAAAAATGATTTTTAAAATGATGCTACTGATGTGTTTTCTGAGTTTATGAATACAGGTGAAGACTAGGAGCTAATTGCAAATCAGGAAGTTGAATGGATTGTAAGAAGAGCAATGGAGTGAATGGTCTAATTGGATTGAATGGATTGAATGGATCATCTATACATACCATAAAGTTCTTTTATGAATTTTATGTGTACATATGAATATTTTGATTCGATATTTCTTATCACATGTTTAGTGTTCAAATGCAGGAGAAGATCGAAGGAAGGCAATATAAATGGGAAGTGAAGTAAAGATCAGAAAGCCTTGTTTTTTTCTTAGTTCTCCTGTTAACCGAAAGTTTTTTTTGCACCATTTCGAGATGCATTGTACACCAAGTATGCATGTACAAATGTGTAGAAAGCACGTCTTTTAAAACCAATAGAAGCATGTCCATATGCACATTAGATAATTAGGTAAACATCATTGGAAAGTTAATGAATCAAGTCTGGAGAGAAGGAAGAGAGTGTAGTTATGAGTACGGAAGAGAAATTGCATCTGTGAGAGAGTGGAATTGTGAGTATTGAGAGTATATATATATGTGAATCTAGTGACATCAAGTTGAGTGTGAAGCCTTGTCATCGAATGCTAAATACCTGTCTTCTTGCACCATTATGGTTTTTTTTTATGCACTTAAAGTATGCATATGATAGGGCCCACTTCATGGCCATGCAAAGGCACGGTTGAGTTTACTCATGCACATATGAGAGATTGAAAGGATGAATGTATTTTTCACATTGCTATGTATGAGAGTGAGTGCACCAACCTCACCATCAAAAGCCTTCTTCTTTATTTATCGCACCATGATTTTTCTCCATGCATTTTTAAAGTATGCATTGATAGGGCTAATCACACAGCCCTGCATAAGGCACTTTGATTTTAAAACCCATGCACATATATTATGCTATGAAATTGACTTATATCACTAAGCAGAAAACAGGTCTTCGTTTGGCGCATCCGGAGGAAGCACAGGTTTGGTGGGGGTGGATGTCGTAGAGATATTCATCTCTACTCTCATGTCTTGACCAAACTCTCGATGATAAAATTAAGGGATGAAAAACTGATGGACATTATCCACATTCCGAGAATTTTTCATTAACAGATTTAACGAGCTTTATTTTTTTTGGTTCATCCTTGGTACCCATGGAGCGAGTGGAGAACGCCTTAAGTTGGGTTCCTTCAAATTTCAACAAGCGATCTGACATACTTATTAAGTCTTGATGCATAGGAACTTGTATTCCAAGGATAAAATAACTTCAGGAGATGACGACATTATAAAAAAAGTCAAAGCATTATAGCAATTGGATCAAGATGTCTACCAAATTGTTTACGCATCCATTTTCTATACATAAAGTGATTTATTGTTGCTTTATCTAGTAAAATGGATTACTTCACATTATAAAGAGAGATGCGCATGTAAAGCGCAATAAAAAGGATGGATGGAGGTCAAAGTATGGGAAAAAAGGGGCGCTGCTGTTCGAAAAGGAAGGATATTCATCGGGCAGCAGAAAAATCTGAGTGAGACGGGCAATTATCGGAGGGCAGTTTTCTTCGAGATCGAAACTTTTGTGAAAAAGGAGGGGCACAAGAAGTTGAAGGGGGTCCGTCCAAGGGGAATGGAGGCAATTCACCATCGAGGGAAATCTTGGCAACCACGTGATGTGTAGAAGGAAAAATATATGCTGATGAAAGATCATGGAGAATAAAGAGGTGTGCAGCTATTCATGATATAAATGGAGATTAGCGCAACAATTCGACGGGGGGGAAGTCTGCTCATGTTGTAGAAGGTGAATGAATAATAGACAAGGTAGATGCCTATATTCTACAACTTGGCACAGAGAGGAGTATCAGAAATAAGTTGGATTTGAAGAAGATATTCTTGGATGAAACTTCCTTGAAGAATGAAGGCTAAAGTGATCTCCGTGGGCTAGATCGGTTGCTGCAGTGGTTTCCATAAGGCACGGAATCTGTTCATGGAGCGTTGAAGTTATGAAGAAAGAAGACACTCGAAGCTAATTGAATTATTTGATGCTGAGAAGGGTGAAGAAATCATTTGCAGAAGCAATTAAAGGAGCATCTGATCTGACACGGACATCACGTCAATCATCTGACAACTTCAACAAATGATGCTTCTCTGTTGCTCCGATTACATCAGACGACAACACTCTGCTCAATTCCATTAAATCTCTGACGATATGCTGATCATTAATTCTCTGATGTTCAAGGAGTTTTAAACCAATCGGGTAAGCTTTCAGGTACCTTCGTTATATGCGTTAAGATATTCCATTCATGCTATGAGGAACAATGTGAAGAATGATTCACCTTTATTGTGATGGCCGACTTTCCTTTTGAATCAAAAGATTGCATACTCTCTGTAATTTCTGAATTTTAGAGATAGTTTTGAAACTTTGAAGTTATGATTCAAGAAACAACGGTGACGCTCTCTCACCATTTATTCCAACTGTAGCCATAGCTGGAAATATGAAAACGTTGAAGTGCTAAAGATGAAAAGTGTGCTTCTACTCTAACATTGTGCCAAAGAATGGCTTCGTAAATAATGTTTTAGTTTGGATTATCTGTATACAATGATAAATTCACAAGCGTAATTTGTTTTTTTTCTCTTTTCCTGTTTATCGGGCAAGAGCTTTCTGTTTTGCTCTTTGATGTCAATGATATGAACAAACTCAACCTTCAAAAACAAGTGACTATGAGTTGAACACCTCGAGAAAATAATTCCTCGTGACTCAAATAGTAAATTGCATTCTGTTAATAGCTTATGTGCTCTGAACTTATCTCATAATTTGAAGTACAACATGCTTTGAAAATAGCACATGGGATAAAACTTGATTTCTTATTGCTATTCATAGCGAGCGATAAAGAAAAACCAAAAAACATTGATGGTTTATTTTAACATTGCGTTTAGAGTTCGGAGATATAGATTTCGGCTGGCTGTGTTTGGGATTGCTCATGCATTGATAATAGCTGGTTTTGTTGATGCTTTAGTGCAGTGATATTAGTTAAACATAGTCAACATGAAACAAATCTTGTTTTAAAACATAGTTCTTGTATGTATGAAACTTGTTTGGGAACTATGCACTCACTGATTTCTTGGCACAACAAAAGTATTTCCGTGAAGCGTTGACTAGAGATCTTGCATCTTTATTTGGCAAAGTTTGACTTGTGTTTATTCGCTGAACTAACAAGTTTGATTAAATAATTATTGTTTATACATGCATGCATTGAACAATGTTAAGTTGAGAAGTAAAATCTATATCTACGCTCTGAGAGAAAGTCAAAGCATATTGCTTTTCGGATCATATAACCCTGTTTTTAGAGAAAGTAATCTAAAGGTTGGGAGTTCAACTTTGTGCACTGCATAGATAAATTATCACACAATTCTTCTTGTCGCAAGTAGAAATATATTTGTTATTTGTTTATACATGACTCATAGTAATTTCTCAACTTTGAATTCAGGCATTTAACACATGAGTTCATGCTATAACGAATTGCATCAAGTTGATATTGTTTGAAATCTTATGACGGTTGAAATATGAACTATATATGCATATGACCTTAATTGGAGATTTCGAGCCTAACATACTATTCTCTCGAGTTCTAAGATTAAGAAAAACATTTGGCCAAGCATGATGAATGGGTTTCCCTAAATGGAATTTTTGTGCATATTTATCTGATCCATTGTCTTGAAGCTATATGATAACTACCTGAGCTTGTTCCAAGCACCCTGCGTGCGCCGTTATTTTTTGGCGGTCGCCCTGATCCACCGACCGTGACTTTCGCGCCGACAGCGCAGGTAACTAAAGATTCGTGCACCCTTGTAAAAAATCTTCTATATAAGGCAATGAGAAAAGAGTGACCGAGAGCCCGTTTGGGGAATTATAAGCGTACTGTTTGAAGTGTGTAGGTCGTTGAGAGATTGAACTCTACTCTCTTCTGTTCTGTTCTGTCCTCCGTCTAGTCGTTAATTCGCACCTTAGTGCAGAGTTACGAATCGATTGTATTGCGTTACGAATCTGTTCGGTAATGGTTGAGTGTGTCTCTGAGTGTTATCAAGTTGCAGTGTGTTGTTTGTCAGCTCTCCGGCCGAACAAGGGAATGTGAGAAGTAGTCCCAAACTGTTTGCCTGTTAACGTTTTTTATAAGTGACCGAATTCGATACAGTAGTCTACATTCACTGTTGATTCCCATCACAGGAAGACTAGTATCTGTAATGGTCTGAAGGTGAGTAGGACACTGATAAGTCTGTGACTAGTCGATTGTTATTAGGAGATTTGTTGTTCGAGTTTAGCATACGGTGAGTTCTCAACTTCAAGGTATAGATGTCTGTTTGGTATACCTACCTGTTCTGAAGGAGTGCGTATTAGATGATCTACGTTTGCTGAAGTATATTATTCTATTGGATATAAGTAACCGGACTACTGCTCAGATCGCTATAGCAGGATCAATTCAGAAGTTCTAAGTCTTGTACACTGAAAACTTATCAGTTGTTCAGAATTGAGTATTGAGCTAAGAAAGAGAGAGAGAGAGAGAGAGAGAGAGAGAGCATTTATGCTTGTGTACAAAGCTGGGAAAATAGTACAGGGCTTCTGTCTAACAGACCCCTACCACTCCCAAGAACCCACGTGGCTAAGAGTTAAGGTACTTTTAATTATCACGGTAGTAGTGATCAGATCAACCAGTTAACCTATACACGGAAGAATAGAGAGTCGGGTATGCCCAACATTCTAAAGTATTCGAATTCTGAAATCAGAGTCTGTAGCCTCTAACGACTAACATTTGGCGCCGTCTGTGGGAAGGTGGCATTAGAGTGCCAGCTGTTTGTCAGAAGCAAACATTCAGTTAACATTCGATTAACTAGCAATAGCAACAGACCCAGATTGTTGCAAACTGCTCAGATAGTGTTACTACGGAATGATACATGCCGGTTACTCCGTCTGGCAAAACATATCCTAAGAACCGTAAGGCTGAAGCACGTAAAGCGCTAAAGATAGCCTCGAAAGAAGAAGGCATAATTCGATCTGACCCAGTGGTCAAGCAAATTGAGAACGTTACGATTGATTCCGGTCATATTCCGGTGGAACGATCAACGCCTTTGGTACATTCTGGTGCTACTTCGACCTAGCCTATTGAAGATATAGTAATTCCAGAACCTACCAAGACATCGTTAAAAACCAGTCTAGCAATTTTGAATAAAGACTCAGAGTTATATACGATCAGAAACACTCTAGGAAAAGAGAGTGGTAAAAGCAAAAAAACACTGCATTCTGGCAAAATTTCGGTTCATTCCGGTGATATTCCGGTGATAGAATCACCAACTGTAGGCCAAGGCTTCGCATTTTTTGCGGAATCCTCAGCCCAACCAACGTACTTGGAAGAAAGATATCGGATATTGGATATCCAAAAGGAAGGAAAACTCTTCGAAGCAGAAATCCGACGCATTCTAAGTAAAAACAGCACACCGGAAGGCACGCCATCCGGCGATACAAGTTCCGATAGTTCAACCAATCAAGCTCAAGATACAGAAGGAAGGCCTAATACACTCACAATGAACGGACAACAACAGCAACAACAGTTATGTCAACCAAGGCCGCCTCCAACAGGAGTAATATACACGAAATTTGGTGGATTCCCAGGAGATGATCCGGATGCTCACGTACGCACTTTCGAGATAAGTTATGCAGTTCTTAACCATCCACCGGATCAGGCGTATAAGGCCATTGTTTTTCAATCCACATTGGTTAATGAAGCAGCTAGATGGCTTACGGAATACGATATTAATCATTTCGGTACCTATGATGCAGTACGAGACACTTTTCTGCAACGATTTAGGCTAAAGAAGAATCCCGCCGAAATCTTTGATTATTTACAAAACAACCGACAGAAGGCAAATCAGACTGTCCAGGAGTATGCTACACTCTTTAGAACACACTTGTAGCAGATACCACAGGCCCACGCTAACTTACCTGGTGATGTCATCGCTCAGTGGTTCATCAATGGCTTAACCCCACAATTGAAACAGATCATGATCATAAGATGTGTTGGAGCTATGACGCTGGATGCAGTCATTGCCATGGCTCTGCAACTGGAATCCAAGGTCGGTGGATTTACAGAAGATCTGGAGTGGTTAAAAACAAACAAAACTATGGCTGAAGACATAACCAGACAAGTATACTGCATCACATGCAAAAATTCAGGTCATACTAGTGCCAATTGTGCACTAAATCAAACGTTTTGCGCTATCTGCAACACTGCCGGACACACCACCGGAAACTGTGTTTACAACGCCAGAATACAAGGAACAGCAACAGTCAATGCAGTTATACAAGAACATGGACAGCCAGCGAATCACTATGTGCCTCCGCAATTGAGACACAATCAACCGCAAGGATATCGGAACTACCGAGGACGGAGGAACAACAATTTTAATACAAACCGCTGGCAGAACGGACCACCACCGGAAAATCCCAATCTACCACCACCACGCTGTCATTTTTGCGGCGAATCCGGACACATTAGAAGATTTTGCAAAGATGCAGCTGAGTATGATCAAAGGAAGAAAGAGCGACAAAACCCAATGGCCAACATGGTACAAATCACACCAGTAGAAACACAGACTGCTACAGTCCAGACCCGATCCGGTAAACAACTGCAGTCGGCAGCAGAAATATTCGAACCTGGGATACGAGAGCAACATAGGATGTATGACAAGGCTAGTCACTGGACCGCAACAGAACCACCAGTGTTCCCAGAACCTATTCCGGTGACTCAGGCTTCGTCAACAAAGGAAGGAACGCAACAAAAGGAAGCAACAGCGGAGCCATCATCAGCAGTAGACATAACAGCACATACTTCTGCATCAGCGGAGACCTCAAGTTCAAAGGAGCAGGACAATCAATCTCAAGAGGCCTGGGAAATTTTATCCAAGGCGTCTATCACTTTGCCTCTAGGCCAACTTCTGGCATTAGTACCTGGGATTCGACAACAGTTCCAGCAACAATTCAGTCCGGTGCCTTCTTGTATTCCGGCAACAGCAGCAGTTCAACCGGAACCTGATTCTACTGTCGATCATTTAGTTCCCTTGATTACAGTATGGTATAAGAATCATAAAATTACGCAGGTATTGATTGATGGAGGCTCTGGTGTTAACATTGTGACTGCATCCGTATGCAAAAGGTTAGGATGGACCGAAATCGAACCAGTTCAATTTTTTGTCAGAATGGCAGATCAATCTAGAGTCCATCCCGTAGGACTTGTGCGGAATGTACCCATTACTTTACAAGGTACGACCTTCAAAATGAACTTTGTTATACTAGATCTACCGGAATTCACTTTGGATTACAACCTTCTGTTCCGCCGATCTTGGCTGAAGCATGCGAAGGTAATACAGGACTAGTCTGTACAAGAGCTTACGTTCAAAGATGCCAACCGTAGATATGTGGTAAAATTAGATGCTATACAACCTTGCGAACTTCACGCCAGACCATATTTTGCTGAACTAGTCCAGATGTTAGATGGACTATCAGATGATGAAGAAGAGGAATTTCTGAAGAGTAACGCTGATTTAATGTCTATAGGAACTGTTGATCTACAGTCTGTTATAGATAACTGGAACACTTCAGTTTGTACAATCGTACCTATCACCGAAAAAGCTAAGCAGGAAGATACTGTCCCAACACATGATTATGAATTACAATTGTTCTTCAAGTCAACAGACGATACAGAGAAACCGCAACAGTTTTATGTCCCCGAAGACCAGTTGACCACGTACAATCTAGGAGACAAAAATCATCCGCGACCTGTAAAGATAAGGCAAAACTTACCGGAATCATTTAAAGCTGACTTGATTCGACTTCTTCACGAATTCTCAGACATCTTTGCATGGGATTACAAAAATATGAAAGGATTAGATTCGCGCATCTATCAACATAGAGTTATGTTGAATGCCTGAAGCTAAACCGAACAAACAGCCCGGCTACCGGATGAATCCCAATTATGCATCACAGGTAAAAGCCGAACTTGATAGATTATTAAAAGCCGGATTCATCGTACCAGTAGAACATGCTGAATGGATTTCACCAATTGTGATCATGCCAAAGAAAAATAAGCAACTACGAATCTGTGTAGACTACCGAAAATTAAACGCAGCAACAGTACCGGATCCTTTCCTGATTCCCTTTCTGGATACAATGCTCAATAGGGTAGCAGGTCATCAAATGTATTCATTCTTAGACGGATACAGTGGTTACAATCAGGTTAGAATGGCCGAACCGGATATACCAAAAACTGCATTCATTACCAATTGGGGTGTCTTTGCTTGTACGGTAATGTGGTTTGGATTGAGAAACGCACCAAGCACATTTCAAAGATGCATGCAGGAGATTTTTTCTCCTTATCTTACTTCATTTATGCAAGTATATCTCGATGATTTTTCAATTTTCGGTAAGCTGGTAGCACACCTGTTCCATTTACGGTGCTGCTTTCAGAAATGCAGAGAATATAGACTTTGTCTTAACCCAAACAAATCTGTGTTTGCAGTTTCATGTGGGAAACTACTTGGTCATATTGTATCTGCCCAAGGTATCCGAGTAGACCCAGATAAGATTTCGGCAATTTTAGAAGCCCCAGTACCCGCTACTCCAAAAGAAGTAATGCGTTTCATGGGTTAAGTACGGTGGCATGGCAGACACTTACGGTGGCTTGCTCATCTGGCTGTACCACTGAACAAGCTAATCACAAAAGCTCCCCGACAGTTTGAATGGACTCAAGAATGCCAAACTACATTTGATCGACTCAAGTATTTATTGACGTAGGCCCCAATCTTACAACCACCGGACAGGGACAATCCGTTCCATGTTTTTGTTGACGCTTCAGATATTGCGATTGGCAGTATTCTGATGCAGCAACCACGTAAGTGGTTTTGCCCC
The DNA here is from genome assembly GCA_020310875.1 of Ceratopteris richardii. NCBI lineage: Eukaryota > Viridiplantae > Streptophyta > Polypodiopsida > Polypodiales > Pteridaceae > Ceratopteris > Ceratopteris richardii. The sequence goes on along the minus strand of MU260155.1, from coordinate 137,667 downwards.
GTTTATTATGCCAGCAGAAGGCTTGCACCTGCAGAAAAGAACTATTCTACCACCGAAAGAGAATGTCTAGGATTAATTTACTCCATCAAAAAATTCAGACATTATCTACTAGGCCGGAAATTCACCTTCCATAAGGATCATGCTGCCCTCGTCTATCTAGTAAGACAACAGCATTTAGGCGGACGATTAGCACGATGGGTGCTACTCTTGCAGGAATTCGACTATGAAGTCATCCACCGACCCGGAAATGCACATGCCTTAGCAGATTTCTTATCTCGCCTAGATTCCGGTGAAGCCCCGATAGGCATAGATGACACGACTCCAGCGATCTATAGTTCTGAGCCACTCACTGATGAGACTGTGGAATCACAAGCACCACCTACATATTACGATCACATTCTAACTTTTCTCACCGAAGGATGCTTTCCATTCTAGACAGCCAAGGCAGTCTGAAGGAAAATTGCAGTCTATAGTCGCCGATTCCGGTTAGTTGCTGGAGAACTATATTATGTAGATCACATCGGAATCCTACTTCGCTGTGTCCCTCCGCATGAAATTAACTCACTCATCACGATGGCTCACTTGACCCCTACTGGTGGTCACTTTGCCACAGATTTGACTCACCAGAAAATTCTACAAGGAGGTCTCTGGTGGCCAACTATGTACAGAGATTTGGCCCAATTTGTCAAACACTGCGATAACTGTCAAAGGTCTGGACAACCGCTGCAACGGCACTTCTTTCCCTTGCAGCCAATCATGCCATTAGAACCATTTCAGAAATGGGGATTAGATTTTATCGGTCCGATCACACCTCCAGCAGTCTTCAGTAACAACAGATACATACTAACCTGTACAGACTACGCAACAAGATGGGTAGAAGCTTAGGCTTTACGCTCTGCTACAGCGCTTGCAGTAGCAAAGTGTCTGCTGAATGATGTCTTTCCACGTTTTGGCTTACCAATAGAAATTGTCTTAGATCAAGGTACTCACTTTGTAAATCAATTAATGAAGGTACTCACCCAGTCCTTCCAGGTGACACACAAACTCAGTTCTCCGTATTACCCTCGTGCCAATGGTTTGGCTGAAAGTACAAACAAATCACTATTGAATATCCTCCAGAAACTGATCATGGAAGCACCGAAAAGATGGGATCAACTACTACCTGCAGTATTATGGGCATAACGAACTACATATAAGGTAACAACAGGCTTGACACCTTTCAAACTAGCTTATGGCTTAGAAGCAATAACACCCATGGAAGTAGTCATCCCAAGTCTGAGTGTAGCAATCACTCAGAAGATGCTACCGGAAGATTCGCTGACAGCACGAATGGACGCACTCAGAGAACTTTATGAGCACCGATGGCTCAACTTTTTAACCATGCGCGAAGTACAACTAAGGCAAGCCAAGACACACGATCGATATTTGAAAACTCCAATCTTTTCGGTAGGTCAGCTCGTACTCTTCTACAATGCAAAGTCGGATAGAGCGGCAGGAAAGTTCAAACTACGGTGGTTCGGCCCTTTCAAAATCTCAGAACAAGTCGGTCCGGCAACTTTTTGGTTGACTACATTGACCGGAAAGCCACTCCCAAAAGTAATCAATGGGTCGAAGCTGCGGCCATATGATCAAGCCACTAGCCCGCATTAAATTTTTTGGCGATGGACCGCGTTTTGTTTAATCTTTTTCTTTCTCTTTATAAATAGCCGTGTTTTGTAAAATCTTGATGTGACCAGCCGCCCCCTTACCAGCCACTCGAGTACGCACGCCTGCATGAAAACAAGCATCATCCCCGCACTGCACAATGATACCCAACTCCTTTTTCCTCCCCACCGTGTTGTTCCTACTTAACTCTATCGACAGCGCCAAAAAATGCTATTGTGTTGTATGTTAGTATTCTGAGCACTCGTGCATTCTGCATCCGTGTTCATAGTCTGTAACAGCAAACACCATGGAAGCGCTAGCCAACTACGCTGCCTTCCGTGATGGTATCCCTACCAAGGTAGGAGAATACCTGCACTCTGGAGGGTTGGCAAACTTCGCTGAGTTGCCTTGGCACTCAGTGGAAGCCCATCCCTTCTTCACGCAAATCGTCACTGCCATTGCTCAGTCCCCCGCCACCGAACGCCAATGGGTCTTCCTCTCGCTCCCTTCGTGAATCGTCATCACCTTCCAAGCGTTCTCTGAAGCCTTCCGCCTCTCCCCGCAAGGCCGAGAAAATGGCCCTAGTATCCCCCTCACTCGCATGACCGAACTGTTCCCCCGATTTTCCTCCAACGAATACGCTATTCTCTGTCGTCCTGAACCCGAACGATCTGCCCTGCAATTCTTAGTCGCCATACTCAATCTTCAGAAGCGCACCTACGGCATCTCACGCCCTTTTTATTCCACCCTAGATTTAGCTGCCCGAGAACCAGTCAATTTCGCCTCCTACTTTTTTCATCGAATCCACAAAGAGTGCCTAGCTATAGTGAAGCAACTCCAAAAGGGAACCACCCCGCGCTCTCGCCTTCCCCATATCATATCATTCCTCTTCCCAGCCATCCTTGCCGCACAACCACCACCCCAAGGTCCCGTACTTAGGCACGAAGAATCAGTCCAACCACTCGACGACGATGAAGAAGAAGATGAGGAGATCAACCAACTCTTCCGCAATAAGAGAATCCGGATCAGCTCCTCAGAAAGCGAAGCACAAGGATCCGCCGAAAAGGATCAGGACACCGGAAACGAAGAACAAGAAGAGACCTTCCACGACACAGCCACTTCCATCCACAAAGAATCATCGGCCGATCACCATGACTAGCAGAATCACACAGAAACAGAACCAGTCTCAACCGAAGAAGCATCAGAACGACAAGAAGACGAACAACAAGTGGCCAACAGCGCACTCAACACCCTGCTGAAGGCCGTAGAATCCACCATCGCCCACAATACAGGTGAACACCAACCCATCCATGAGGTAACTCACCCTGCATCCCCTGGTCCTCAATCCCCACCAGTCAACCCTCTTCCCCTGCCAATTTCCGAATCCTCTTCATCCTCCCCCAATTATTCACCCCCGACATCCCCCCAAATCCACACCCAAACCTCCGCGCCACCACCACACCCACTTCTCCTTCCCTCCGTTCCGGTCTTTTCCGAACTGGCCGCCATGGGCCAAATGCTCATTACCCTTTCACAACAACTTCCTGTACAGCTGAGTGAAGTCACGAACACGATTCGACAAGCTCTACAGCACAAAGTCGACCTCCTGGAAGCCGACATCATCCCTCTCCAAGAAGACGTCAATGCAGTAAAAGCAGAGAATCATCAATTACAGACGCAATTAGCAGACCTCCAAGCATAGTTTTCGGCACAACAGGCCTTAATACAGCAAAGGGATGCAGCACCGGAGCAGCTCGCCGCCAAAGACCAGCTATTACATGCAGCACACGAAGAAATACGGGAATTGAAGACCGCACTCCAAGAAAAAGAAGACATCAGCTCATCCCTCGAGGAATTGGTCGAAGAAACGAAGGCCCAATTGCAGGAAACCATCCAGAAAAATCAAGACCAACAGAGAGAAGCAGAACAAGTCAACGACGAGCTACGAAGAGCCCAGGAATGTTTGGACGAGGTGAACAGAATGCTGAGACACCAATTTACCAGGGAAGCCAAATTCCAAAAAGATCTAGCAAATGCTCGAAGAGAACGAGATGCATACTCCAAAACGATCAAATTTCAGAACCAGCAACTCGAGCGACTAGATAACCAATTGCGAAATCAGAAGGATCGAGTCACGGATATGCAGCAAAAAGTCACCAAAATGAAAATATCCCGGGACGCTGCATTATCCAATGAGTTTTATTTACAAGAGGCCTTCTTACAGACCCAGACCGAAATTTTGTTAACCCAAGCCATAGCTCTTAGCTCCGTTAGAACGGACGCCCAGTTATTAGAACCAACCACTTTAGTTCAGATGATAGAAACCATTAAAAAGTAAATTACCCGAACATTTAGGCTCGCTCGAAGCATGTATCTAGAAGGTCTCCTAGCAGAACCATAAGAACCTGCGGGTTCGAGTCCACCGTGCATGCCAGTGTTAGACGACCGCTGAAACAGGACAAATGTACTAGGACAGGCGTCTTAAATGTAAAGGAACCTTTCGGGAAACGTGCAGGTAACTAAAGATTCGCGCACCCTTGTAAAAAATCTTCTATATAAGGCAATGAGAAAAGAGTGGCTGAGAGCCCGTTTGGGGAATTATAAGCGTACTGTTTGAAGTGTGTAGGTCGTTGAGAGATTGAACTCTACTCTGTTCTATTCTGTTTTGTGCTCCGTCTAGTTGTTTATTCGCACCTTAGTGCAGAGTTACGAATCGGTTGTATTGCGTTACGAATCTGTTCGGTAATGGTTGAGTGTGTCTCTGAGTGTTATCAAGTTGCAGTGTGTTGTTTGTCAGCTCTTCGGCGGAACAAGGGAATGTGACAAGTAGTCCCGAACTGTTTGCCTGTTAACGTTTTCTATAAGTGACCGAATTCGATACAGTAGTCTACGTTCACTGTTGATTCCGATCATAGGAAGACTAGTATCTATAATGGTCTGAAGGTGAATAGGACACTGATAAGTCTGTGACTAGTCAATTGTTATTAGGAGATTTGTTGTTCGAGTTTAGCATACGGTGAGTTCTCATAACTTCAAGGTATAGATGTCTATTTGGTATATCTACCTGTTCTAAAGGAGTGCGTATTAGGTGATCTACGTTTGTTGAAGTATATTATTCTATTGGATATAAGTAACCGGACTACTGCTCAGATCGCTATAGCACGATCAGTTCGGAAGTTCTAAGTCTAGTACACTGAACACTTATCAGTTGTTCAGAATTGAGTACTGAGCTAAGAAAGAGAGAGAGAGAGAGCATTTATGCTTGTGTACGAAGCTGGGAAAATAGTACAGGGCCTCTGTCTAACAGACCCCTACCACTCCCAAGAACCCACATGGCTAAGAGTTAAGGTACTTTTAATTATCACGGTAGTAGTGATCAGATCAACCAGTTAACCTATACACGGAAGAATAGAGAGTCAGGTATGCCCAACATTCTAAAGTATTCGAATTCTGAAATCAGAGTCTGTAGCCTCTAACGGCTAACAGTAATATATGTTCCATAAAGAGAGAATCGTGTATTATGAATCTTGAATTATGGATCTTGGTCCAATATAACAACATATGTACAATATCTTTGTGAAAAAGTATGAACCTCTTGACCTCTCCTCGACTAAGCAGTCTGAATCTCATTCACACTCACACTATCAATCACACTCTCACCCATAGTATCAATCTCAATCTAAATCAGAATACATAACTTTTGATTTGAAACCGGCTCTTGTGCAATGCAATGATTCCCAAAATAGATGATTATCCCCAATCAAAAAAACCACATGAACCACCAAAATAAACAAGTATCCTCATCTCTACGTGTTACATATAGAAGTTTTATAAAAGCATGTTTTCAAAAAAGCATGGATTCTAGAACTTCAAAAGCTAGAGGAAAAAGTAATGATAGAAGACGTATACCTCAATAACCAGAATATGGATATTTTTGAATGCTAGAAAATTAGCACTTCTCTGAATCCTTTAACTTAAAAAATATGCATTATTCTAAAATGCTCATGATAAGAAAAATTATTTAGCTCTTTAATCTTCACAATTATGTTAAAGATATGTTCTTTCAAAATCCACCTCCAAATATGAAATTTCTTATTTCTAAGTTCTTCTAAATAGATAACAAAAAAAGCTTTATTCTACATCGAACTAACTAGAAAGCCTCTAACCTAGTCCCTAATGTGTAATTCAAGAATTTTTTAAAGAGATACTTTTGTTCTTCTATGCATTCTACACCTCTCTAACATACGATATATTGTAAAAATACTTTGGTAGTTATGTGTCTGAACATACTTAGGACTATAAGAGAACATCTTTGCATCTTAGTAGGTTTCTTTTCCAGATTTGAATATATGCCTATGGCCGTATCGGGTCAGTCATCTTTTTTACATTCACTTAGTAATATGTGATTAATTTTTACTCCTTCTAAAAGTGCATACATAGAATGAATTCAATTACAACTTCTTAGGAGAACCTTTCCACAAATTATTGGTGAGCATTTATAGGAGATCAATTCCTAAAACTGTGGAACATTTTTAAGTAAATATTTCGATTCCAACTTGAATCTTGGCTCCAATAAAAGACTATAAATGAGGACTATCTAGTCGAGTGCATATGAAGCCACAAGAGCCCCATGTGGAGAGATATTTTGAGGGCTTCTATATGGATATCGAGCTCACACTATAGCTCTACCATTGCTCTCACATTGTGCAATCATTTGTTTCCAATTCCAATGTAATCTATGTATATCAATACATATAGTCTTCTCATATCTCATCGCTTCTACTATGTCATGTATCAATTAGAAGAGTGAACTTCCCTGATCCATTTCTCAGCGTGTACTTGATCAATTGTAGTGACTTAAGTTGCTATACATTCATTAGACTATGTATTTTTTTGGTACAAAGTTTCATTTCATTTGGCTCAGTCATTATGGAGTTATGTGCAAAACATTACCCTCTAGTCTGCATACTATCAACTCTCAAAAATTTATCGAGATGTATCTCTCATTTTCTAAGCAACATTCTCTAAGCATACTTGATCATTTCAAAGTGAGATAACTTGAAAAAGTTATCTATCATAGTCAATTTGATATTCGCAAAAGGATTCTATCTAATTTTTACAGAGAAATGAGTACTGTTCCTTTTCCTGAGTAGGCATGGTGACCAAAATAGAAAGTTTTGGTTCATAGTGGAAACTCCAACTTATCTATTTTGATCCAATGATTTGAGGATCATCTTCCAAAGTACTTTGGTGATTATTTGTACTTCTTGGTAAGCTCAAGAGGTCCACTTTGCACTTATCAACTAAGTTTTTTCTGGTGTGAAGGAGGAATTAGGAGCACCATTTCATCTTTGGAAAGTATCCACCATCTCCTCCAACAGTGGTATCAGAACAACATGAATGTTAAATGGGAGATGGACTTCCATCATTCATTGAGAGATTGGATAGGGGCAATTATCCAGCTTGGTCCCTATGGATGAAGGCTTATCTCCAAGGAAGAAGCTTGTATAGATACATATCTAGAGATGAAGAAATGCCAACCTTTAGAAGCAAAAACCAACCTACAAGAGAGAAGCAAGAGAAGCATGCATTCGGACTTCGTGATCCTGTGGCACATATACACACATACATAGACACATACATACATACGTAGACACATACAAACATACATACATACACACATATTGACACACACACATACATATGCATACACACATATATATACACATACACATGTATATACACACATAGACACACATAGATACACACATATATACACATAGACACACACAAATACACATACACATACATTCACACATAAATACATACACACACAAACACACACATACACAAAGATTTACACACACACATATAGATGCATAGATATATATATATATATATATATATATATATATATATATATATATATATATATATATATATATATATATATATATATATATATATATATATATATATATAGGTATATACACACATAGACACACACACACATACACATATAGATACACACACATGCATACACATAGACTCACACACATACACACACACATAATACATATATAGACACATACACACACATACACATACATACACACATGCATATACACACAAATTTACACACACACATACACTTGCATACACATACACGTATATACACACATAGACACACACATATACACATAGACACACACACATACACACATAGACATACACACACATACATACACACACATACACACATAGACACATACACACACATACATACATCCACACATATTTACACACACATACACATGCATACACACACATATATACACAGACACATGTATATACACACATAGATACACACATACACACATAGATACACACACACGTAGACACACACACACACATATACACACATACACACATAGACACACACACACACACATACGTATGGATTTATAGACACACATACACAGGCATAGACACACATATATACACATACACATGTATATACACACATAGACACACACATACACACATAGATACACACATATACACACATAGACACACACATACACATACACACACACATACATACACAAATAGACACATACACACACATACACATACACACAGATTTACACACACACATACACATGCATACACATGCACATATATACATACATAGAAACACATATACATATATAGACACACAAACATACACACATACACACAAAGACACATACACACACATACATGCATAGAAACATATACACACATATAAACACACATATAGACATATTTACACACACACACATACACATGTATACTGACACATATATATACATACACATATATAAACACACATAGATATACACATACGTACACACATAGACACACATACATACACACATAGACACACATATACACACATAGACACACACACATACACACACATAACACACACATACACACATAGACACATACACACACATACATACATATACACACACATACACACATATTCACACACACATACACATGCATACAGACACATATATACACATACACACATATATACACACAAAGACACACCTATACACACATATACACACACACATAGACACACACACACATACACAGACATACACATACACACACACACATACACACACACATACACATATATGCATACATACACACATAGAGACACACATACACACACAAATACACACACATGCATACATATGCATACATAATGCATATGCATACATAAATACTTACATGCATACACACACACACACATATATACACATGCATATATATGCATATATAATGCACAAACATATGCATACATACATATGTACATGCATACACACACATACACACCCACATAGACATATACACACATACACACCTTTGCATATACACCTACATACACATACACATACATATATGTACTTACATATACATATACACATATACATACATGCATATACACACACATACATACACAATGCATATACACGTACACATGCATACACACATGCACATGCATACACATATACATATACATATACATACATATACACACACATATACATATGCATACATATACCTACACGTACATCAAGTCACATGCATACCTGCCGACAAACATATGGATATACTTAGAGATACATAGTTACATACATGTATATACTTGGACATGCACATACTAGCAGACACGTAACTGTAGACATAAATTTACACATACACACACATACACACACACACACACACACATATATATATATATATATTTATATATATATATATATATATATATATATATATATATATATATATATATATATATATATATATATATATATATATATATATATATATATATACATACATACACACACACATATACACATACTTTTACATATTTATATACACACAGATAGAGACACATACTCACACATACACATGCATATGCATATACATACACACATACACACATACACACATATGAAAACACACATACACACACTAAACATAAATATGCTTACATGCACACATAGAAACACACATACACACACATGCATACATATGCATACATAATGCACATGCGTATGTATACATACATACATACATACATACATACATACATACAGAGATGCATACACACACATACACATGCACATACACATATACACATACACACACTCATATATAAACCTACATACACATACACACATATACATACTTACATATACATACACACATATACATACACATACACACATACATACACACATGCATACACACATGCATATACACATATGCATGCATACACACTGCACATGCATACACATATACATATACAGATAGAGACACATAGTCACACATACACATGCATACACATATACATACACACATACACACATATGAAAACACACATACACTAAACACAAATATGCATACACACACATAGAGACACATACATACACGTACACACACATGCATACATACACATACATAATGCACATGCATATGCATATATACATATATACATGCATACATACACATACACACCCACATACACATATACACACATACACAGACTCACATATACACTTACATACACATACACACACATATATGTACTTACATATACATACACACATATAGATACACTCACATATACACACATACACACACTCATATATACACCCACATACACATACACACACATATACATACATACATATACATACACACATATAGATACACACATATACACACATGCATATACACATATGCATGCATACGCACATACACATGCATACACATACATATACACACACATACATACGCATACATACAGAGTGCACACATACACATGCATACACATATACATATACATATACATATACATAAACATACATATACATACACATACATATACACACACATACATATAAATGCATATATTTGAAGATACATGTATATTTATTTCTAACCCATTTTGTTTTATATGTAGAGATATTATGGATCCTAGTAGAGAGAGAGAGAGAGGCGAAAATCACTCTCATAAAATGTTGTATGAGAGCAAGAGTTCCGCGTGATACCTTATGGATCATCATGCATCAGTATGTAGAGATGCATGATCATGAGTTGGATTTTAGAATCCAGATGCTTACCCAATGACTAGACAAGGTCGCTTCTGTGGCTCCACATGCAAGAAGACAACTATTTGCTCATAGGTATGTTGTTTTTTCGCAGCTTTTTTTTAATGATATTATAACGCATATTTTTATTTATTTTTATCTATCTATTTTTAGGACACCTAAACCACCTCCACATCATGAGAGTAGAGCATAGGTGCCTATGAGGACATGCATAGGTACCCTAGGGCTAGAGTGCGATATAGAGCTAGAGGGCAATATAGTGTATATAGGATATAGATTGGAGTTCAAGAGAAGAATGTGAGGGTTATGTGACTCCTACCTGTACCTTGTCCACTTGCAGTGGAAGTAAGTATAAGTTTTACATCTAAATTGAAATAAATATCTTATGTTTTATTTATATAATTTTTTTTATTTTTGTAGTGAGCATAATGAGAGGGATAAAAAATATGTACATACTTCACTTGAGATAGAATTTGGAATTGGATGGTCGCATAAGTGGTGTCTAAAAGAGATGCGAACACTTATGGCTCATCATCTTGATAATGCAACATATGCATTGCTTTTGTTTGTTATATTTATATGTGTTCCTATATATGTACACACATATAATATACACATATATATACACATATATTTAGATATATATTTATACACATATTTATATACACACACATATATACACAAACATAAACGCACATTACGTCACATGCATACATGTGTATGTGTGTATGTATATATATGTGGATGTGTATCTATGTTTATGTATGTATGTATGTATATGAGAAAGAGAGAGCAATAAGGAGTGTGATCAGATGTACACATACACACATACACACACATACACACATACACATCCATACACACACCCATACATGCACATTTACACACACACACGCACACATACATGCACATTTACACATATATGCACATTTATCTACACATATATTTTGGGAAAGATGAATGGATGATCCACGAAACTGAGTAGGTACAGCTAAACTTGCTCTGTACCAGCCCTCTCTTGCTTCAGAATTGATTATTAGACTTCCTTAGCTTTCCAATGACACCAAGAAATGGCCAAATTCCTTTGGAAATGATGTGTGCAATGATTGAATCAAAACAGATAACTTTGGAAGTCACAAACTCAAGAAAACCTTCTATTTTGGTTTAGACACATGCTGGATGTTTTGCTCAGTGTGACCAGCACAATAGCAATTGATAAAATTCCTTCTAGGGGTATTCAATTAGCTTAGTAAGCTACCATTTGCAAGTGGAATGATGTAAAATGACAAACTATACTCAGAGAAATTAATTTAGCAAGATTAGCTATACCCCCGACTTTTTAGGACTGTAGCAGAAATAGACCAGTGAGCACCTCGACGATGATTTCTCTACATCTGCTGAATGGAATGTTTTCAATTCTTGATAGCATGTAATAGACTTTAAGCTTAATCCAACAAGATTTGAATCACTGAATTTGGAGTGGTATGGACCGAGATATGCCCTTGACAAGTTGACACACTTTTGAGTAGACTTGTAGAGAACACAGAGATGAATGATGTAAATGTATCTATTAGTTATCACTTGTGTACAATCCCATTGGCATGGATAGCATTGCCAAATGGTGTAGAGAGGTGTAGGCTATGGTATAGTTCTCACACACACTCAATTACAGAAGAATGAAGCTCGGGTGTGAAGTGATCTGCCTGCGACTTTTTCCAAGTACATTTTTATAAGATATGTGTAAAAATTTGAATTCAAATTCAAATTTTGGCTCCCTATGGTCAAGGTCCTAAAAGCTTGGAGATATTCTCTCAATCAAATAGGCTACTTTTTCCACAACTCATTTTGGTAGGTGATTACAAAAGATTCCAAGTCATTTTGACTTTTACAAATGAGAGAAAGTGGTAATTAACCACTAGCATATGTTCCTATGGTTCTTTATGTATGTAGAGTCGTCATGATAACTTCCGAGCCAAATGTGTAGGCTTGTGATTTACACCAACAGCTCCCCCTCAAGCCAAACATTTTGGCTTATGTCTTCATCCTCATTCTTCAAGTATATCCTGCAATCCAATCATAGATTTGAACCTGCAAAGTTTTGTTCCATCCAAACTGCACATTGCATATTGGTTGACACATAGGTCAACTGAATCTCTTTGCTTAGCAACGTCTCCCTCACATAATGATAATGAACTTCTATGTGTTTTGTCCTAGCATGATAAATAGGATTAGCTGCAAGGTGTAGAGAACTTGTATTATCTCCAAAGATAATTGGAGGCCTATTATATAAGCCCAATTTTGTGTACAAAAGCTTAATCCAAATTGCTTCTTGAGTGGCATTAGCTAGCCCTCTATATTCTGCTTCTGTAGAAGACAATGCAATAGTTGGTTGCTTCTTTGCAGACCATGAAATTGGTTTGTCACCTACAAAAGAAATGTATCCAGAAGTGCTTCTCCTATCATCCTTGCATCCTGCCCAATCTGCATTTGAATAAACTTTTATATCAATATCTGAAGTGTAAGGAAAGTACAAACCATGGTTGTGTTTACCCTTGAGATACTTCAAGATTCATTTCGCAGCCTCTAAGTGAGGTATCCTTGGCTTGTGCATAAATTGACTTAGTACACTAACTCCATATGCAAAATCAATTCTTGTAAGAGTAGCATAGTTCAAGCTACCTACCATACTTTGATAACCTGTAATGTCTTGGACTTCATCACCTTCATGGGCACTTAGCTTTAGGTTCACCTCCATTGGAGTGCTTGTTGCTTTAGCATCCTGCAAGTGAAATTTCTTCAACATATCCTCTACATACTTTTTCTGAGTAATGTATATCCCTGAATTAGTGTAAACTAATTCAAGTCCCAAAAAATACTTCAATAGCCCAAGATCATTGATTTTGAACTCCTTCATCATTTGGCTTTTGATATTTCTGATTCCACTGACATCATTACCTGTAATGATGATGTCATCAACATAGACATAGAGATAGATTACCTCTGAATTACTTCTCTTAATGAACAGAGAAGTGTCAGCCTTGCTCATGACAAAACCTTGGTCTTGGAGGTATGTAGTTAGCCTGTAATTCCATGCCCTAGGTGCCTGCGTCAATCCATATAAAGCCTTCTTTAATTTACAAACATAAGTTACCTTCTTAGGGTCTTCATAGCCAGGAGGTTGTGACATATAAACCTCTTCTGAGATCCATCCATTCAAGAAAGCATTCTTGACATCCAATTGGTACATGTTCCAATTCTTTGATGGAGCCACACTAACCTACACTCTAATTGTTGGCATCTTGGCCACAAGAGAAAATGTCTCTTCATAGTCAATGCCTTGGGTTTGTGCAAAACCCTTGGCTACCAATATGGCCTTGTATCTGTTAATTGTGCCATCAGAATTTCATTTCAATTTATAGATCCATCTGGATCCTATCACCTTCATGGAGTCCTTCTTGGGTACTAACTCCCATGTATCACTCTCCTTGAGTGCTTCAATCTCCTCATCCATAGCTTCTTTCCATTCTGATTTGGTGATTGCTTCTTCATATGAACCTGGTTCTTCATTTGACAAATCCTTGGCAAGATAAACTGAATGTTTAGTAACAAGAGATGTATCATACCCATATCTAATAGGTTTTTTGCTTTCTCTCTGAGATCTCCTGATTGATTGAGTTGAAGTTCAGGTATGTCTTCAAGCTTCTTCATCTTCATTTTGCCTTTGGACTTCCAAGCCTTGAACTCTTCAAGGTTGATTGTATCTTCATCATCTGAACTTGAATCTACATCCTGATTAGGTTCCTCCTTTGTAAGTTTTGGAAATTCTTCTTCCAAATCATAGGGTAGTTTGACTTTCTTGCATTCATTCTCATACCAAGAATCATTCTCATCAAAGATCACATCTCTGCTTACCATAAGTCCCTTATTGGTAGGGTTTTAAAACCTGTAACATTTTTTATTTAAATCATATCCAATAAAAATACATCTTCAACCTTTGGATCTAGCTTTCCTCTTACCTGTGAAGGAATGTGTACATATGCTACACACCCAAAAATTTTGCAATGATCTAACGATGGTCTCTTACCATGCCAAGCTTCATAGGGTGTCATACCATCAAGTGACTTTGATGGTAACCTGTTTATGAGATAGGTGGCAGTAGAAACACTCTCTGCCCATAGATAGTTAGGTAATTTCTTCTCATTAAGCATAGATCTAGCTGTCTCAACAATTAACCTATTTCTTCTTTCAGCTACCCCATTCTGTTCAGGAGAGTACCTTGTGGTTATTTCCTTTTTGATGCCTCTGTCCTGCAAGAAGTCCTCAAATTCATTGGAGAAGTACTCACCTCCTCCATCTGACCTTAGCCTCTTCAAAATCCTTCCTGTCTGATTTTCAACTAATGCAAGATATTTCTTAAAACAATTAAATACCTCATCCTTGTGCTTCATAAAATATAATACAGTCCATCTGCTATAGTCATCAATAAAGACACATAGTACCTTGAACCTGAGACTGAGGGGTCTTTCTTACGTCCCCATACATTTGTGTGTACAAGCTCTAGATAGTCTTCATGCATATATCCTTTCTTGGAGAAGGGTAACCTGTGAGACTTACCAAATTGACAAGCACCACACTTGTAAATCATATGTTGCTTGGATACATTAGGTATCCCAAGCACACATTGATCCCTCCACATTTGTTTCAAGGTTCTCTCTCCTATGTGCCCTAATCTCTTGTGCCAAATCTCAAGTTCTGAAAGTGTTTGATCTGTATAACTGTATAGTGCAATGTTCTTTGTATCTTCCAACTCAAAAGTGAAAAGTCTACCTGATTTTTCTCCTTTAGCTATCCTTTTGAATCCATGTCTTGGGTCCTCCATAAATGCTCCATATTGATTGAATCTGACCTGCAAACCTTTCTCTACAATCTGACCAACACTCATTATGTTCTTTGTAATTGTTGGTACATAAAGTACCCTGCTCAACAAATTCTGATTACCATCACAAGTCTTCACATTTCCAAATTTAACCACAGAATTCTTTGTATCATCACCTGTTTGGACTTGGTGTTTACCTTTTGGTTCCTCAAGATCAGAGAGTAGTGCCACATTACCAGCCACATGATTTGAACACCCTGAATCAATGTAAAACAGATGATCATCATTTGTACCTGATTTTGAAGTCATGTTCATAATCAGTAGAGAGTCATCCCGCTCTTCAGTGTAGTTGTTGTAGTCCCTTCTAGTTTTTAATCCTCCTTGGTAGTTGCCATTGTAATTGTTGTCGTACTTGTTGTTGTAATTGTTGTTGTGGCCCTGGTGTTGGTTGAACCTTCCTCTAGACTGTGAGTATCGACCTCTTTGGTAGCCTCTTCCTCTCTGATTTTTGTAATTCCTGTAACACTCATCTCTGGTGTGATTTGATAAACCACAAATGTTACATGGTGATGAGTTATAGGATCTCCCCCTACCTTGCTTACCTCCTCTGCCCCTTCCTCTTGAAGATCTACCTCTCCATGCATAGTTGGCTTGGGAGGTAGAGCCTTCATCTTCCACCTTCTGACACTTGCCTTTATCCTTAGATTTCTTATCAGTGTATAGGGCAGAAGAGTTGTTACCTTTGGATGTATCTCCACTCTTGGTGAGCTTTGCTTCATGTGTAAATAGTTGTCCCATGAGAGTTGTAAGATCTGGAGTGTGCATGTCCATGTAGAGATCCATTCGAGTGGTGAAGCTTTCCCACTTGTCATCAACCTTGATTCCATTGATTACCTGCCTTACAATTTGTTCTTCTTCAATATCTTCTCCTATGCTTGCTAACTGATCTGCAACATCTTTGATCTTGGTCACAAATTCTGAAAGAGCTTGCTTAGGTTGCTTCCTTAGTGTTGTGAATTCAATCCACAACTGATTTTCCCTAGCCCTTGTATTAGAGGAAAAATATGATGAAAAGGTTTCCCAAGTCTCTTGGGACGTCTTACAATTTCTGATATGAGGTAAAAGAAAGTCAGATATAGAGTTGAGTAAATAAGACCTTGCCAATGCATCCCTTGCACACCATGTGTTGAGTTTTTTCTTGTTCCTCCTTGGTTGGCAAACCTCTTGCTTTAAATGAGGGCAATTCCTCATCTCCTGAGATGTATCCATAGAGACTCCTTCCTTGTAAGTAGGTCTTCCTCCTTAGAGACCAAGCTTGATAATTGTTCCTGTCCAATTTGTCAATAAATGAAGGAAAACCATCTCCCATTTTTACCTTATTTGCTCTGATACCACTGTTGGGAAAGATGAATGGATGATCAAGGAAACTGAGTAGGTACTGCTAAACCTGCTTTGTACCAGCCCTCTCTTGCTTCAGACTTGATTAGTAGAATTCCTTAGCTTTCCAATGACACCAAGAAATGGCCTATGTCCTTTGGAAATGATGTGTGCAATTATTGAATCAAAACAGATAACTTTAGAAGTCACAAACTCAAGAAAACCTTCTATTTTGGTCTAGACACCTGCTGGATGTTTTGCTCAGTGTGACGAGCACAATAGCAATTGATAAAATTCCTTCTAGGGGTATTCAATTAGCTTAGTAACCTACCATTTGCAAGTGGAATGATGTAAAATAACGAACTATACTCAGAGAATTTAATTTAGCAAGATTAGCTATACCCCCGACTTTTTAGGACTGTAGCAGAAATAGAATAGTGAGCACCTCCACGATGCTTTCTCTGAATCTGCTAAATGGAATGTCTTCAATTCTTGATAGCATGTATTAGATTTCAAGCTTAATCCAACAAGCTTTAAATCACTGAATTTGGAGTGGTATTGACCGAGATATGCCCTTGACAAGTTGACAGACTTTTGAGTAGACTAGTAGAGAACACAGAGATGAATGATGTGAATGTATCTATTAGTTAACACTTCTGTACAATCCCATTGGCATGGATAGCATTGCCAAATGGTGTAGAACGGTGTAGGCTATGGTATAGTCATCACACACACTCAATTATAGAAGAATGAAGCTCGTGAGTGAAGTGATCTGCCCGCGACTTTTTCCAAGTACATTTTTATAGGATATGTGTAAAAATTTGAATTCAAATTCAAATTTTGGCTCCCTATGATCAAGGTCCTAAAATCTTGGAGATATTCTCTCAATCAAATAGGCTACTTTTTCCACGACTCACTTTGGTAGGTGATTACGAAAGATTCCAAGTCATTTTGACTTTTACAAATGAGATAAAGTGGTAATTAACCACTAGCATATGTTTCTATGGTTCTTTATGTATGTAGAGTCTTCATGCTAAGTTCCAAGCCAAATGTGTAGGCTTGTGATTTACACCAACAATATACACATGCATGCAAAGACACACATATAATGAATACACACATAGACACATGCACACATACACATACTGACATGCATATGCACATACATAATCATATGTATACACATATAGACTCACATAATCATATATACATACATATATACACATACACATGCATAAACAGACACATATACACATGCATACACACACATACATATACGCACACATACACACAGTGGATATATATATATATATATATATATATATATATATATATATATATATATATATATATATATATATATATATATATATATATATATATATATATATATATATATATATATTTCACATAATCATACACACACACACATATATATATATATATATATATATATATATATATATATATATATATATATATATATATATATATATATATATGTTTGTGTGTATATATATATATATATATATATATATATATATATATATATATATATATATATATATATATATATATATATATATATATATATATATATCCTAATTCAGATACCCTATTTAATAAACCCTAATTCAGCCTTTTAGCCATATGGTTGAAGTATATGTACACATTGCATTTATTCCTCCCACCATCGACTAGAGAGATGTCTGTCCTCCCAACCTTATGCCTCTATATATAGCTCATATATTGATGGACTAATATCGATTTTTGGTAATTCCACTTCATCATCGGTAGAATCACCATGTAGAGTATTATCCTCTTTATCAAGAAGATTAGTATCATTATCATGTACAATGATTCTAATTTCACTTTTAGATGTTAATGTATCAGTATTTGATGGTGAATCATCAAAAGGACTTTCTTCGATATCTATAATAATTAAGTACTCAAAAAATGACCTACGTCGAGGTTGAACATGAACGACTTGCCGCCAAGGATGAGCATCAAGATTGGTATAGAAAAATTCTTGTTCAATATGCCTATGAAGAATATATGGTTCGCTGGTAGATCGCATTATCTTGGAAGAATCAAATAGCCAAAGCCTAGATAATTTCTTTCTCAATATGGAATTAGTACCTTTATACTCAGCTCGAAACCAGTCAACTTTCAAAATGACCTATCAAAATATATAAAAACAAAAAACCATTATTAAGTGCTTAAAAAAATAATAAACTCTATCATAAAAAATATATTCTTTTTTCTACCTATTTGAATATATGAAACGATATTTTGTAGATACTAGAAATAGTTCCCACATAACCAAGTTTGCCATCTAAAAGGTTCATGTCTTTTGAGCTAGCATGTGATAGTTGCTTGAGAGAAGCAACGATGCTAGAATGCTCTGTTGTACGTAAAGAATCAATAGCTTTGATTCTAATATGCTATCTAAAAGCCCACATATTTGTGAACATTAAAGCTTGCAAAAGAAGTTAAATTAGTAAAGAGAAACTAATATACATATATGAAAAAAAATATTATTAAAATAAAATTACCTTTTGTTCACAACCTATCATTAACCCTCTTTGCTCATCTATGATTTATTCACTCTTTACATTGGCTCGTTGAAAACGAGTATATAGCCAATCAGTAAAAGATTTATAATCTCATTATTATGGAGATTACATCTATATCGTTTGTTTCTCTATCTTTTACGTTAGAGATTTTGAAGTTCCTGTTCATACTCGCTAACGAATGCTTGCATGAATTTGTTATTATATGCTACAAAAGTAGAAAAATATTTTTTTCTTGAAGTATAAATAAAAATGGAACTCCCTTAAGTGATAATCCCTTGTTTGTTATTTTTAAAGAAGACTTGTTGGTCCATGCATGTGGAGCTTCTTCATGAACTCTTTCTACGTACTCACTAATATAGTACATGCACACCTCAAGCATCCAACCCTTTGCCATGGATCCTTCTGGTTTCGCTCTTTGCCGCACATAACCTTTTAATATTCCCATAAATTGCTGGACTCAAAGCTATCAGGGGAGCACTAGATTGTGCTCTCTGACTACAATAGGAAAAAGGATACAAGAATACGTAACTGATACAAGACATCCCACAACTCGGAAGTGATAGGTATGAATAACTCGACTAGAGATGATACAAGAGATCCCACAACTAGAGATCATAAGTATGAAACAAGATATCTGGATTACAAGAACTCCCTTCAAGGAGATGAAATAGATACAAGAAAGAACTCAACAAGATCTCATACTACAAGATTACAAGAGGACAAGATAGGATGTTTAAGAACCAGACTAGACAAGACTGGAATAAGGAACAAGACAAGAAGTGGAACTAGAACTTGGAGAGTACTTACTTGCCAGTCACAACTCCTTGAGCTCCCAAGATGGGTATTGCCAAGATTGATTATGAATGTGACCGACCCCTCCTTATATAGGTTTTCAAGTGCAAATATGAATTGATGATGTCATCAATTCCAAACATTAGCTCTGGATATCCGAATGAGAGAATTCCACAATCGATCTTACGTTTTTTGCACGCTCCGGATACAATGGAAGCATTGGTTTCCACAAATTCTGAGCCAATCATGAGATATAGAAGTCACATGGAATCTAAGGTCTAGGATGGTTTCCTTGTCCATGACATCACCTCCCCCTCAAGCGACGAGTTCCACGAGGAGCGGTCCTGATCTCTGGTCTCGGCTTCATTGGATTTTTCTTATGAAATGCTCGAATCTTGGTTGGTGCTCTGTGAAGGTTCTTTAAAGGTTCACAAGTGCGATCACTGATGTCATATCCTTTCCAATGAATAAGATACTCTAATCTTCCTCGGGATATTCTTGAATCTAGAACATGCTCGACCTCGAATTCTTCATTATCATCAATCTCAATAGGTGGTGAAGGACATGGTCTCCCCCCCCTCAATGGTGAAATCTAATATGGTTCCAACATGGATACATGGAAAACTGGATGTATTCTCGTGGTACTTGGTAGTTGGAGCTTAAAGGTGACTAGATTAATCTTGGCCAAGATGGTGAATGGACCAAATCTTTGATGATCGAACTTTGCACAGGGCCTTGAAGTTTGGAAATTATTTCCAAGTAACCATACTTTATCCTCAATTTGATACGATGGATTTTGAAGAGGATGTTGATCTACATAGTACTTATAATGTTCTTGAGATTTATGGATTTCTTCCTTGAGGTCTTTGTGAATTTCCAGGAGGTACGGGGCCTTATCTCTTGCAAGTAGGTTCTTGACATGATTTGAGAGTTGTACATCCATCCTTGGATGTTTTCCATAATCTATAAAGAAGGGAGTTTGCTTAGTAGATGCATGAACACTATTGTTATAAGCAAACTCTGCAAAGGTTAACAACTCAAACTAGTCATTTTGGTGATAGTTGTTGGTGCAACGGAGATATTGCTCTAGGACTTGATTCATCCGCTATGTTGGTCCATCATTGTGTGGATGATTTGTTGTAGATAGTTTATCTTGAACACCAAGGAGCTTGCAAAGACTATTCTAGAAGTTGGATATGAACTCTAGACCTCGATCACTGACAATATCATTAAGAAATCCATGAAGGCTAAAGATGTATCCGAGAAAAACTCTAGCAGTGGTTGCACCTATGATCGCCTTGGTAGTTGGAATGAAGTGTGTCATCTTTGTAAATATATCCACAATAACAAGAATGGCATCATACTTATCTGAATTTGGTAGATATGTGATGAAATCCATAGATAATGAATCCCAAGGCCTTTCTGGAATAGATCATTGTTGCAAGAGGCCATGAGGTTTATGTTTGGTTACCTTAGATCTATTGCAAGTGTCACAGGCTCGGATATATTCTTTGACTTTCTTCCACATTTGAGGCCACCAAAAATCCCATGATATGAGTTTTATTGTTTTATTCACTCCAAAGTGTCCTGCTGCAAAGTTTTCATGATGTTGTTGAAGTACTTGGATCTTGGTCTTTCTTGGAGGGACATACAATAGGTTCTTATAGTGTAGTATTCCATCCTTTTCATGAAATTAATTTACCTCTTGGACTTTTCCTTCTTGAGCTTTCTGCTTAACTTTACAAAACAATTCATCTTGTGGTAGGTTTGCATGGATCAAATGATTCAAGGCTGAATTTTCATGATGGCTTGAAGAGATAGCTGCTAACTGGAGATTCTCAGGCTTGAGTAATACACTCTCTTGTTTATCAAAGGCTTCTTCACCCTTCTTTGGTGCAAGGTAAGATCTTCTAGAGAGGACATCTGACTAACATTGTTTACGTCGTGGATGGTATGTGATGACAAAGTGAAATATAGATAGAAAGTTACTCCATCAAGATTGCCTTCTATTGAGAATGCGGATGGTCATAAAATACTCTAGCTTCTTGTGATCTGTATACAAAGTAACTTTATGAACTACTCCTTCTAGATGGTGATGCCAGGTATCGAACCTGTGCACTATGGCAAGAAGTTCTTTATCATAAATTTCATAATTAATTTATGGGAGGGAAAATTTTGTTGAATGATATGCAACTAGATGTAGATGTCCATCATCTCCATATTGGGAAAGAATGGCACCTAGGGCAAAGTCTGATGCATCTATCTCTAGGAAGAAGGGCTTATTGGAATCACGATGAACTAGAATTGGAGCAATAGTGAATGCTGATTTCAAGGTCTTAAAGGCCTTATCTGCTTCTTCTATCCATGAGAATTTGGAGTTTTTTGTAAGATTGGTAAGAGGTGCCACTATCTTGGAGTAAGCTCTGATGAATATCATGTAGAAATTGGCAAACCCCAAAAAACATTGTACATTGCGAACACATGAAGGTGGCTGCCAATCAAGGATTGTCTCGATCTTCTTAGGGTCCATAAAAATTCCTTTATCTGATACAATGTACCCTAAAAATTCCACTTTTGTCTTATGGAAAGAGCACTTCTCCAATTTCGCATAGAGTCCTTTTTCTCTTAGTTTCTCTAGGACTATCTTTACATGAAATTCATGATCCTCTAGATTTTTGGATAATATCAAGATATCGTCAAGGTATATTACAACAAAATCATCTAAATATTCTCAAAAGATATAGCTCATCATATGTTGGAAGATAGTTAGAGCATTTGTGAGACCAAATGGCATAACTACATACTTAAAATGATTATACCTTGTTCAAAATGCTATCTTCCATTCATCTTCTTCTCTGATCCTCACAAGGTTGTAATCTCCTCAAAGGTCAATCTTTCTGAATAATTTTTCTTTTCCAAGGCATTCCAAAAGCTCTGATTGCATGGTAGAGGGTATTTTTTCTTTATAGTGACTTTATTCAATCCGTGATAGTCTACAAACATCCGAAGATTCCCACCCCTCTTCTTTACTAATAAAATAAGACCTGCTGTTGGAGACTTTGAGTGTTTAATAAACCCCTTTGCTAGATTTGTTGGAGTTAGACGTCTGCGGAAGCACGCGAACAGCACAAGGAAGAAGAAGAAGCTTGGAGCACAACACACAAGACTGAATGTATTACTAGAGAATGTACAAAGATAAGTAGCCCATTAGGGAAATAGGCGTATATACAAGCCGGGGGAAAAAAACCTCCTAAAGAGGGAAAAAAGTGTCCCGGCAGTCCTAGAGTGTTCACACACATCACTACCTAAATATATCAACAAATCCCCCCTGGGAGTGATGCGGTGAACAAGGAGCTGGCACTCATGTATAAGGAAGTGCCAAGCTATGTGGAAATCACTCCACAAAAGGAAGTAAGCCCAAAGCTTTGCGGAAAGCTTCAAACTTCTCCCTAGGTAGAGCCTTCGTAAAAAGGTCTGCAATGTTCTCCTGCGTGGGCACATATGCCAAGCTGATCTCCCCAGCAGAGAACCTCTCCCTGACATAGTGATAATGCACCTCAATGTGCTTAGTGCGAGCATGGAACACAGGGTTCCTCGCAACTGCCAATGCGCTCTGACTGTCAGTGAAGATGGTGGTGGTAGAAGACTTGCCAACACCCAAATCAGCCATAAGGCATCTGAGCCACACACACTCAACAGTCGCTGTGAAAGCTGCCCTATACTCAGCCTCACAACTGGAAGTGGCCACAGTAGGCTGCTTCTTGCTCAACCAAGATATACATGAGCTACCAAGCATGAAGCAAAAACCACTGGTGGACACACGAGTGTCATAGCAACCAGCCCAATCTGAGTCAGAAAAAGCATGCAAATTTGGCGGTAGTGATCCCCCCTTGGGATAAAACAACCCAAGTAGCTGAGTACCACTCAAGTAGCGAAAGATGCGCTTAACCGCTTTCCAATGCGTGACTCCTGGGCAATGCATGAACCTGCTCATCTGTGAGACAGCAAACTGAATATCTGGCCGAGTAATGCATAAGTAAATCAAGCATCCAACAGCCTGCTGATAGAGAACAGCATCAAATGCATCTCCAGCATCATGAAGACTCAATCGTAAACCTGTCTCCATAGGAGTGGCAATAGGCTTATAGTCTTCAAGGCCAAAACGCTGCAATAATGTGTCAATATATTTCGTTTGACACAAAGCCATTCCACCATCAACGTGCATAAACTGAATGCCCAAATAGTGATGCAAATGCCCCAAATCAGACATCTCAAATGAGGCATGCAAATCAGCCTTAAAATCAGCAATATGCTTCTCAAGAGGACCAGTGAGCAGCATGCCGTCTACATAGACAACAATGATCAGAAGCACATCATTAGCACGCTTAACATATAAGGTGCTTTCAGTTGGACTGTTCTCAAAACCATGTGCAATTAGATAGGCATGTATTTTCTCATACCAAGCACGTGGTGCTTGCTTTAAACCATATAACGCCTTCTTTAACCTGCACACCTGGTTTTCATGCCCTTTCTGCACAAAGCCACGGGGCTGAAAAACATACACTTCTTCATGCAAGTCACCATTCAGAAATGCTGTTTTAATGTCCAACTGATGTACATTCCAACCATGATGGGCTGCAAGTGCACAAATGCTCCGAACAGTAGTCATACGGCATGTAGGTGCAAAGGTCTCATCAAAATCAATGCCTCTTTCCTGCGCATAACCCTTTGCAACAAGCCTAGCCTTATACCTGTCAACTGTACCATCAGGTTTACGCTTCAGCTTGTATACCCACTTAGTGCCAATGGCCTTCTTGCCAGGAGGCAAGTCACATAAAGACCATGTACCATTCTTCATTATAGCATCATATTCAGATTGCATAGCAGCCATCCAATTTTCTGAATTTTGTGCTTCATCAAAAGAAACAGGCTCATTCTCATCACAGAGACTAGATGCAGCCATAGCATAGCAATTTGATCCAAAGGAGGTACTATGAGAGCCTGAACGAGTACGATATGACAAAGGTGCATCTAATTTGCTGTCACGCAAAGTCTGCACCAGCCATTTTGGCATAGTTTTTGCCTGTTCAATATCAGCTCTCTCATCAACAAGTGCATCATGTAAATTTGCATCAGAAATGGAATGATCTGCATCATCATATGAAACCTGCAAAGGCTGAGAAGTTGCCTCATTAGGACCAGCGTTAGCCTGTCCACCTGTAAAAAGAGGCATCAAAGTATTATACATGTCTTTGGAGCTAACAGATGTCTCCTTAGTACATGAAAGCAATGGCTGAATAGCATCTTCCACAAAGACAACATCACGGCTAACCAGAATGCGTTTAGTCTGTGGATGATACAGACGATAGCCTTTACTTTCAGAATTGTACCCAACAAAAATACATTTTACTGCCTTATCATCCAATTTTCTGCGATGTTGTTCAGGCACTAATGCATATGCCAAACAACCAAAAACATGCAGATGAGCAACAGATGGCTTGCGGTCATGCCAAGCCTCATATGGAGTGATAGACTGCAACGCTTTGGTGGGACACCTGTTCAGTACATATGCTGCACACATGACAGCCTCAAGCCAGAAACTATGTGGTAAAGCCTGACTTTTGACCATGCACCTCGCCATCTCCATGAGTGACCTGTTCTTTCGTTCAGCAACTCCATTCTGTTGAGGTGTATACGGCACTGTACACTGGTGTTTTATCCCACGTTCAGCCAGAAATGCATTAAAATCTGAAGACATATATTCCCCCCCTCGATCAGAACGGAGGGTGCCCATTTTACATGCTGACAGATTTTCAGCCAAAACCAAAAACTGTTTGAAGCACATGAACACTTCGGACTTTGCTTTGAGTGGATATACCCATGCATGCCTGGAAAAATCATCAATGAAAGTCACGAAGTAAAGGTAATTTCCAAAAGAGGGTGTCTGCATAGGAACACAGACATCACTATGTACAAGCTGCAATTTCTGCATAGCCCGAACTGAACCATCTTTTGGAAAGGAAGAACGCTGCATTTTGCCCAAAATACAGCCTTCACAAACATGTTTTCCAGGTGCCTCAAGTTTGGGCAAAGAGGACACCATTTCAGATTTCTGCAGGCGTAACAAACTAGCAAAATTCAGATGACCAAAGCGTGCATGCCAAAGCTTTGCATCTGACATAGCCTGAGAATCATGAACTGCACATGCCGAATCATTCACAGATCTTTCATAGTCTATGAGCTTATACAGCCCACGACATAAAATGCCAGAAGCAATAATCACATCGCCATTTGAGAGATCATGGACTGTACACCTGTCATCAACAAATTTCACAACCAAGCCAATCTTGGCTAATGCAAAAACTGATAACAGATTCTTTTTGATCCCTGGCACAAATAAAGCATCTGACAAAGTGAAAGAACTACCATCAGCAGTAGTCAGAATGATCTTACCAACTCCCATAACAGGATAAGAGGAGTTATTGGCGCATGTGATAGTATTCCCTGTAGGGGCAGGCTCGAGTGAAGAGAAGAAACTGCGCTGTGAGGTAATATGTTTGGTCGCCCCACTGTCAAAGTACCAAACATCTGAGTCTACTGCAGACATGCACTGATCATGAGAAGATGGGTCAAAACTGCAGACAGTAGTAAACGCCCATTCTTCTTCCTGCACAAGATTTGCAGACTCTGTTTTTGGTGTAGAGGCCTCTGCAACAACCATTCCAGCCTCTTTCTTCTTTGCCTCTTTAGCAGCCAGTTTTGGACAGTTCTTTATAATATGATAATTTCCATTACAGTACTTGCAGAACAATTTCTGCTTTTCTGATTTCTTCTCATCTTTATCCTGGTTCTTCGATTGTGCAGCATTTGCAGATTTCTGCTTACTAGTAGAAGAGCTCCATTTTCCTTTGCCCCTCTGACTAGCCAGGAAAGCTTGATCTGCAACACGCATAATGGACCTGTTTTGCCTGGACTGATCTTCCTGCAACAGAACAGAGACTAATTCCTCAAATGACAAGGCATTCGGATTGCCTTTCATCATCAACCGAAGAGTAGAGGCAAAACTCTGATATGAATCAGGAAGACCATTCAGAACGGTCTGCACAAGTGAGCTATCTGGTATAACTTCATCAGCAGAAATCAATTGTTCCTTCAGGTCTTTGATCTTTGTAAGAAAACTGTCCATAGAATCACCTTCATTCATGTGCTCACTCTCCAACTGTTTTCGGAGGTAAGCAACACGAGCCTCATTCCTAGCCTGGTACAAAGTGGTAAGCGTATCCCAAGCATCCTTTGCTGTTCTGCAAGAGTGAATGTGAGGAATAATGGCACGTTTGACAGACAAAGCTATCAATGCATGTGCCTGGGCATCTCTGCCATCCCAACGAATCTGCTCTGCAGTAGGTGCAACAGAAACAGCAGCACGAACAGGAATCTGCGGAATATCATCTTCGACACCATCTTCATCAGCTCCAACACCTGTATTTGTAGTACCTGTCATTACAGGTGTAACAGGACGTCTTTCAACACCCTGCACAATGTTCCACAATCCTTTTGCAACCAGTACATGTCGCATCATATAAGCCCATAATGGGTAGTTGGTACCATCCAACTTATCCTCAACAGCCAACATACGGAATACATCACTGCTTTCAGCCATGGCCGGTGACTAAAATACCTTGATGCAGAAAATTGACTGTATCTCAAAAAGTTGAACAGAACTGCCCAGACAAGTTCTGCTAGACCTGTAGCAGACTTCGAGACGCTTAAACTGGCGAACAGAAACTGGTATATACCTTTGGCTCAAAAGGACGAAATAGCCTACACAAGCACTGCGATAGTGCGTTCGGAGGCCGAAACGAGCTCAGATCGCGATTTCGGCACCACATAGCAAAGCTGTTTTGATCTCGAAAACACCCTGAGTATGCTCACCAAATTTTGTGCGAATCTGAGACTGCAAACGGAGGAGTGTCGACGGCGCCCTAGAAGAAGCAACGACCTGCTCTGATACCAATTGTTGGAGTTAGACGTCTGCGGAAGCACGCGAACAACACAAGGAAGAAGAAGAAGCTTGGAGCACAACACACAAGACTGAATGTATTACTAGAGAATGTACAAAGATAAGTAGCCCATTAGGGCAATAGGCGTATATACAAGCCGGGGGAAAAAAACCTCCTAAAGAGGGAAAAAAGTGCCCCGGCAGTCCTAGAGTGTTCACACACATCACTACCTAAATATATCAACAAGATTCTCATCAATGTTCTTGCATAGTTCTGTAAGTTCCTTTGGGGATAGTCTATAAATTGATCCAAAAGGCAGTTGTACTCCCTCTTGAAGTTCTATGGCACAATCATAGGGTCTATGCCTTGGAAGGACATTTGCATTCTTCTTTTCAAAAACATCTTCAAAGCCTTTGTACTAATAGGGTAGTTGTAGTGGATCATCTTTCTTGGATTCTTGAGCTGGTATGGCATAGATCATATATGTCGGTTCCTTCCTTATTGCATGTATGAAGGCTTTGGCTCCAACATATGTTGGGTTTTTCTAGATATCTCAATGGGTTATTTTATTCTTTTCCCAATTAATGTCTAGATTATGCTTCTTTAACCAGGCCATTCTAGTGATAACTAGATGTACGGGCCTTGATATTACATTGAAACATATTTGGGATTCATAATCACCAAGGTGTACTCTTAACGATGTGGTTTCCATGGTTATATTCTGAGATGCTAGAGGTCATCCATCTACTACTTTAGCTACTGTTGTTTTATTCTTCCAAAGTACAAGAATTCCATGTTTCTTAACCAATCCTTCATCGATGAAACATGAGGAGGCTCCTTAATCTCCTAGGGTTGTAAGGGAAAGGGTCTTCTTGGGCATGATTAACTTCACAGGTGCAAGAAATGTTTCTATGGGTGTAGCTGGAATTATGAGGCCCTTTCTTATATCATGGTCCACCTGCATGGTCTCTTTTACAACTAGAATTTGTTGTTTCCCTGCTCTAGAAGGGTGGCAGCAACTTTGGAGTTTGTTCTCTTGTTCAAACAATTAACTGCAATATGCCCAAGGTTTCCATAGTAGAGGCATAACTTGTTAGCGCTCCTCTGTTTCTCCTGTGGTGTTAGAGATTGAAATAGGTTCATGCATATACTCATCTTTAGGAGTAGGTTGGAAGGGTTTCCACTAGTGAGGTCTTCCTTCCGCTTGTTTTTCTTTCTTCCTTTCAAAAAGTCAGTTATCACATTGAATAGCTTGCATGATATATTCATTCAATGTTTTAACCTTTGGCATATAGAGCAAAAGGTCCTTCGTATCATCTCTTAAATCCCATCTAAATTGTCTTATGAAATAATCTTCATGCCAAGTGAGATCACATATCAACTGGCAAATTAAGATGCATAGGTAGAGGGAGGGCGGTTACCTTGATGTAACTTCTGAAGTTTTGTTTCTACTACTCGACTTCTGTTTGCATCTCCAAATGTGGCGGTGACTTCTCGAAGAAACCCCTCATGGTCCTCAAGGAATGCCATGTTCTTCTCCGAGATTGGGGCAGACCATGATAATTCTTGGCCACAAAGCAAGGTTCCAATAAACGAGACCTTGGATGCCTCATCAGGTTATCTATCAGGTTGCATACAGATGTACAATTTAATTTGCTGGCAAAATCCACAAAACTTTGTGCGATCCCCATCAAACTTTTATGGCATGCAAATCCTGGGTTCCTTCATAAATGATGTACTAGGCCATTGATTCACTTGAATACTCCCTTGATTTGCTTGTTACCTCCTGATTCATTCTTGTAATTCTTGAAGGAGTGTATCTACATGCACTAGATGTCCCATCTCAACTTGTGTCTGTCGATGAGTTAGGTCCTCGACTTGTTGTTAGAGACTTTGAAGTGATTCTATAATCTATTCATAAGCGTTCTCCATGATGCTTGGTCTTGGATAAAATCTAGTCTTGCCAAAATATTAGGGGAGCACTACATTGTGCTCTCTGACTACAATAGGCAAGATTTCAAAAATACACTTCTGATTGTAAGAACACCCAAGACTAGAGATGATACAGGAGATCCCACAACTTGGGATCGTAAGTATGAAACAAGATATCTAGATTACAAGAACTCCCTTTGGGGAGATGAACTGGACACAAGAAGAACTTGACAAGATCTCGTACTACGAGATTATAAGAGGACAAGACAGGATGTCTAAGAACTAGACTAGACAAGATTGGAACAAGGAACAAGACAAGAACTGAAACTCATACTTGGAGAGTACTTACTTGTAGATCAGGACTCCTTGAGCTCCCAAGACCAGTATTGGCAACACTAATGACGAAAATGGCCAACCCCTCCTTATATAGGTTTTCAAGCGCTATTACAAATTGATGATATCATCGATGATGTCATCAATTCAAAACATGAGCTCTAGATATCCCAATGAGGCAAGTAGACAATCAGTCTTAGGGTTTTTCGTATGCTCTGGTTGCAATGGAAGTATTGGTTTCCCCAATTTTCTGAGCCAAAGATGAGATATAGAAGTCACATGGAATCTAAGGTCTAAGATGGTTTCCTTGTCCATGACATCAACACCCATCGAGTGTTGAAAACATCTATAATCTCTATTTCATCTACAAGAGTGACTAATAAATGAACCTGAATATCAAAAAATGAAGTAGGAAGCTCTTTCTTCATCAAGATACACCTCAAAAGAAGTTCACAGGTAAAAAGCCAAACTTATCATATATGAAAGTTTTTGGTGGTGTTGCATATCTACATGTTCAAGATGAGTTGAGGACAAAGCTTGATCCAAAAGTAGAAAAATGTGTCTTCATTGGATACTTCCTTGAGAAAAAGGGATATAAATGTTATAACCCACTCACAGGACAGGTGAAGGTGAGTGGAGATTTGGTATTTGATGAAATGTGAAGCTTTTATGCAGATGCCAAAGAAGGACTAAGTCTTGAACCAAATTACAAAGAAAATGCTGAAACATCAACAAAATCTCAAGTTTTGAGTGGAATGGATGCATCACCATGCAATATTTCCAACTCAAATCCATGGAGTGGAAGAGTACATGGAAATTTTAGTCCTGAAAATTCATCAAATACATCCAAGAAAGGTAAAGAAAAGCTTTCTGCTAGTAGTAAAACATGTGGAGGTTTTGAAGATGTTGATGGAGATTCAAGCGATTCAGGAAAGAGTCTTGATGAGGAACTTGGATTGCCCTATGTGAAGACTCCAAGAGTAAGCAAGGCACATGCAAATGATACAAGGAGAAGTGACCGAGGACCAAGAAGATCTAAGAGGATGAGAATTCAGTGCAATGATTGACATATGATAGTTACATGGCTCGTCATTGTGCATACATGACAAAGTTAATGAAAGATGTTGAACCCTCTTGTTTTGAAGATGCAATTGGAAATACAAATTGGGAAAAATCTATGGATGAGGCGATCGATGCACTTTATGCAAACAAAAGATGGAAGTTGGTTCCATTGCGGCAAGGAAAGAAACCCATAGGCTACAAGTGGGTTTACAAGGTAAAGCACAATGTTGATGGTAGCATAAGTAGGTACAAGGCACGATTGGTAGCAAAAGGATATGCACAAACATATCGCATTGCTTATGTGGAAACATTCAGCCTTGTAGCTAGAATGTCTACTCTTAGAACACTTGTTGCATTAGCTATAGCTAAAGGATGGACTTTCCATCAGATGGATGTGAAGAATGCTTTCCTACATGGTGAGTTACAAGAAGAAGTATACATGGACCAGCCATAGGGGTGTGAAGATTCAAATCATCGAGAATATATTAGAAGGTTGCAGAAGGCTTTGTATGGGCTGAAGCAAGATCCTTGTGCATGGCATGCAAAGATTTCTAATTACTTAACCACCATTGGGTTTTCTATGTGTGATGTAGATCATTCACTATATGCAAGGAAGGATCATGATGGCATCACAATTGTGGCTATTTATGTTGATGAACTGATTGTAGGTGGTGATAATAAAGACAACATTAAAGAGGTAAAGCAACTTTTTATGCAAGAATTGGATATGAAAGATCTTGGTGTGTTGCACTATTTCTTGGGCATTGAGTTTATACATAAAAAAACAAGTATATGGATGCCGCAAAGGAAATATGCCTTGAATATGCTGCAAAACTATGATATGGGTGATTGTAAGCCAACTTGTACACCATTAGATCAGAATTTGAAGTTAGATACTACATCAGGTGAAGCATTAGAAAGTGCTACTATGTACAGGAAAATTATTAATATATCTTACAATTACAAGGCCTAATTTAAGCTATAGTGTCGATCATGAAAGTCCATTTATGCAGGTTCTGAGGAAGCCACATTTGGATGCTCGAAGGTGCACTCTATGTTATGTGAGTGCTACTTTGGATTATGCATTGTTTTATGATAGTGGTGTAGATTTGTAGGTTCATGGATACATGGATGTAGATTGGGCTAGTACTACTCCAGTTAGAAGATCTACTAGTGGCTTTCTATTCTTGCTTGGAGATGTAGCTATTACAGGGAGCAGCAACAAGCAACCCACTATTGCTTTATCAAGTACAGAGGCTGAGTATAGAGGTGCTAGAATGATGGCATGTGAGGCATCATGGCTGGAGATGCTACTTGCAGATTTAGATGTGGAAGTTCAAAATCCTATCACCATCTATTGTGATAATCTTAGCAGTATATAGTTAGCAACGAACTCTGTTTTCCATGCTAGAACAAAGTATATCGAGGTACATTATCACTTCGTCAGAGAGAAGGTATGAGCAGGTGATATTGATATTGTTTATGTGAGAAAAAATGAGCAAGTTGCTGATATTTTTACTAAAGCACTTGGAGGAGAGAAGCTGAAAAAGTTTTGAAAGATGCTTGGATTAGAGGATATGGCATTGAGCTTGAGGAGGAGTGTAGATATCAAGCTCAACATGTGATGATCCAGGATAACACTTATCACGTTTTCATTTATCTGACATGTATAGTGGTTATGTTGGTATATGTTAAGGACACTTTATTGAGCTCTATTTGATTTATCTTTTGAGAGTGATGGCACATTTTTTTCTTGCCAGCTCACTCATTCGTGAACATAATATTTTTCCTTATGTACTAATCTTTATATATTGCACTTGTTGTATTCTTGTTTTTCTTTCATTCTTGTACATTCCTTTTATGTAATAGAAGAAGAAGAAGAAGATCATTCCTCATTGCCTCAATCTATGTGTGTGCTTCTCCTTGATTGTGAGAGTGTGTGTGAGCTCTCTTCCTTATCTGCTTCCTCATGATAATTAAATGCATAGACAATTAACCATATGTTTTAATTTGAGTATAACATTTTACTCGAGGTTTTGCTTAGTGTTTTCTCAACTGCTATAGATTCCACACTTCAAGAGATTTTCCATGAGTGGTCAAATGGCCATCCAAGGTGCAATCTAGAGCCAAAGCTCTTTCTCCAATAAAAGAAATATAGGTTTTTATGCCAGACCATAGAATAAAATTATCCTATGGCGTCCGGGGGCTGTAGATGGGGGGGGTAAGTGGGGGGTGCAAGGGGAGGGGGGAAAGTGGGGGTGCAAGGAGGAGGAAAGAGAGAGAATGAGAGAGAGAGAGAGAGTAGAGAGAGAGTATGTTAGATTTATTTAGACCTCCATGGTCTACCATTGGTCTACCTGCATTTGGTCGAGGACCCTAGCCGGGTCAAGGACCAGAGCTCGGGGGAGCCAAGGCTCTAGCACGGATCTTTCAGGTTATTCCATCTCCTCAGAGTGGCCATATGGGGAGTGTTTGGACCTTAGAGAATATTCTAGAGGTTCCAAGGGCAAGGGCTATTTAAGGTCGGGAGGAGAGTGGCAGGTAGCGAATGGGGATCTTTCATTTGGTATCTGAGCCAAAGTGAGAGAGGGGAAAGTCTTGGAGAATAAGCCATCTTATCATCTTCCTGGAAGAAGAATTTTAGTAACAAATTTCATAGAGCTCGCGTGAAGACAAAGCAACAGCTCACATTGAGAAGTTGGTTTTTTTTCGTAGTCTTGAAGAGACGGACCGCCTCCGATCGTGTGTAGCAAAGGAAGCGTGTGTAGAAGTTTTTTTTTTCGTAGCCTTGGAGAGAGGGACCACCTCCGTTTGTGTGTAGCAAAGGAAGCAAAAAAGCTCACCTATCCAACATCAGTCCATTGTCCTGCACAAGAGGTAAGACTTATTTCCTTTGCCTTCATATGGGACTTCTCAAGGATCCCTTCGAATCCTCTCCCACAATCTCACAAGGATGGAGGAACTACGTATTAGCTTCTTCCTTCCAAGGAGATAAGAATGGCCTTTTCTCATGCAGCTTATATAGGCTAACTCCCAAATCTCTAGCTATGTGGGATATACAGCGCCGTGCGTGCTCTCCTCCTTTGAGGGCGCCGAATTTGAGAGAGGGAGAGAGACATAGAAGAAGAAATTCTCTAATTTTCACTTCTAAAACACCTACCTAGGTGCACTAAAATGGTCATAACTTGAGCTAGGAATATCCAAATTCAAAAATTTAAAGTGCTATGGATTCCTTGCTTCAAGCGCTTTCCAATGATAGGTTAGCTGAGCATCTGTACAGATCTTCGAAGTTGACTGAATAGTATCATGAAGGAGTCTTTAGGCATGAATAAATTCTTATTTCTTTCATAGATATTTTTGGACATGGTTTCTTTTCATAGGAGATAATTTTCATATACTTATATTCATTTAGGATTATAAAGAACATATCAAATCTTAAATTTCTTATAGAAATTGAAGTAGAAGAAAGAAAGAGGATCCTGTTCATAGCTACTCTATTAGGATGCATTAGATATTGAAATTCTTCATTGATTGATTTTGTTGAATGTGCTTATGATTTAATAAAGAGTGTACATGGACATTCATTAATGCATTTATTATTATTCTTCTTCATTGAAATTTAGTTGTATGAATTTGAAGATACAATTAGTATTACAACTAATTGTTTACAAGAGAGTGAGTGGATGTATGCATTGAAAGAGAAAATATGATTTTAGTAATCTATGGACATTAATTTGCATGCACTCACCAAATAATATTTCCTAATAATCAATATACATATACATATAGTCCTATTGATTTAAGAATTTAGAATTTTCTATATGTGTTTCGTTAGAACTAGAACCAATGCATAATTTGCTTGTTGTAAATAAATAAAATTCATGATGAATGATTTGTTGCATATGAATCTTTTTATTACTCATGAAAGCATATTTATGCATATCACTTCATTATATGGTTTTATTATAGGTGAGTTAGCTCAAATGCATAGCAAAAAGCATGAAAGTATCTTTAATTTGTTGTTTGAGCAACTTGAAATGGTACTACTGAATGTTGTGATAATCATAAATTCATATAGGAAGCTCAAATTGCCATGAAAATTTGTATGATGGTACTGGATATAGTTGTTTACCTACTCATCAATGTTTATGTTTTTTGGAGTTATTTTAGTAGGTCAAAGGATTCCAATACTTCAGAGCTGTTGTTTCTTGGAACACCCTCTGGAATGTTGATAGGGGTGTCTTGTCAGAGTCATATCTCTTAATTGCATTACATTTAAATTTATGAGTTAAGAGAAAAGTGAAATTATCTCTAGTCATTGTGCAGGGAATTTTCTCCGGCAATTTGTTTTTTGCAGGTGTGGAGAAACTTAGGTGGTTCTCTCACGCCACTTGTCCAAATGATATGAAATTTGGCTATGTGCTGGAAACACATGTTGCAATGGATATATATAAGTTTCATATGATTTGGATAAGTTTTGAGGAGTGTAAAGGCTATTTTAGCTCTCTGGTCCCTCTAGTGAGGACTCGCTAGAGAAGTGCGCAGAGGTCTGATGATTATGCCATTTCTCTTTCATGGAATGTCCAATTAGAGAAATATCTTTTGGAAATGATTTTTAGATATGTCATTGCAGCTCGCACCAAATTTGAAGTCATTTGGAATCCATTTGAGGAGTCTATGATTATAATATTTCCTCTCATCTAATTTCTGAGTAGTGAAAAGTGTGCAGGTGTTGCAGAATTTATTTTGCTTGTTTCTCTCAGTCCGAGAGTGATATTCACGTGAAACTTGGTAGACAAATAGAACGTTATATAAGCTTTCCAATGACCCAAATCCCACTGAGTTTGGAGTTCATTTGATAGGTCTACTCAGTGGATCTTGTGATCTATGTCTCACTTCCGAGACCTCTTGTACATAGGTATAGGTGTGGAGAGTTTTGGTCAAAAATTCATGAACATAGATCCAATTCATTTGATTTCACTTGGAGGTGAAAGCTAACTACCGGGGCTATATGTATACAAAAGAGCATTATTTTTGGATATACTTAAGTATTTCTAATGTTCGGGTCTTTTTGCAGGTACTACACTTCTTGACATAAGAAGTTAGAGGAAGTGATCAAAGACTTCAAATTGTAACTTTTAGAGAAAAGGCACATGGATTTATCATGTAATAGATTGATAATTTGTATAGGATCATTTATCAGCATTTTTGAAAATTTATTAGTTTGTATAGCTTATAGTTGGCGCTTATCGCCATATGTATTTTAGGAATTTGTCGTTGATTGTATTCTCATCATGTAGACTTGTATAGGACTTGGGTTTTGTTGTGTGATCAATGTATGGGATTGAGCGAGGATCTAGAGTACATCTTGTAATTCATGTTTTACATGAGCGATCTATTGATTAAGAATATCATTAGTTTGGTATTACCTCTTTGCATTCATATGACTTATTAGTTGTCCTATGTTTTGCTTTTTAGAATGAATCCCGATGAGGTTGTAACTCCCATGGAAGAGGTCGAGCTGGAGAGACCTTATACTACGGAGATTATGAATCTCAATGCTAAAGTTAGAGGCATGGAGGATACCCTTTAGAAGATCCTCCATGTAATTAACAAACCAGAGGTGCCACCCATCGACACACCTATGCAAGTGGAAGTTCCATCTGCTGAACCATCTAGTTCACAAATACCATTAACATATGTGGGGCTTCTTTTGGTAGAGATGTTAGATGGCAAGTGAAAGATTTAAACCCACCGAAGTACCACGGACAAGTTAGTGCTAGGACGATAGATGCCGTGGAGCAATGGATAAGTAAGTGGGAAGAGTGTTTTCGACTTTGTAATATTGAGGATGAAAAACAGAAAATACAGCATGCCACTTATAGTTTGATGGATGTTGCTCATCGGTGGTGGAGGAAAGTAGAGCAAGATAAGATAGAACCGGCCACCTGGGTAGACTTTAAAGTTATATTTTACAAAGATGAGCATACTAGGGCTCTAGATGCATGGTTTTTCCTACAACAGAGACAACTTTCAGTGCACGAGTATGGAGACAAATATAGGGAAATCTTGTTGAAGATTCGAGATCAGCTGCCTGATTTTCTTCAGGTGCATAAATTTGTTCTTGGGCTTAGGGAGACCTTGCATCCACTTGTGCACAAGGAGCACTGCCACACCCTAAATGAGGCAGTAGAACTTGCTTTGGTGTTGGAGGATGGGCGACGCTCTCAATTGTAGCCTTCTGGACAAAAGAATACTTGGACAAGATTCAAGAAGCCTTTAGCTTTAGTTCCAGCATCTAATAGACAGATGAACATCATTCAGACTTCAAGTCATGGGAAGAGGAAAGTAAGTGCATCCATGGCAGATAGAGCTTTTCAGAGATCCAGTTTGACTCCACAATAGAAAGAAAACGATCGCCGTGAGGGTCTTTGTTATGAATGCCTAGGTCGGCATCCTTACAACATGTGTTCTAAGAAGAAAAAGAAGATATCTGGAGTGATGGTGGTGGAGAGGCAGCAATCCTCGCCATCCACTCCATCATTTTCTTCAGATTTTGATCTTCTAGCTACAGACACTAAGATGGATCCTCCATCTAAAGATAAACAACCCATCTTAAATATAATAGTGACTAAGAAGGTTAATAATGTTCCAGATGTAGTGTTATCCCTCGTAGCTCAGAAAGGGTATCAGTTTCTAGACACCGTTGGTTGTCATGAGTGGGGAAGTTCATGGACATCTCGTTAAAGTTCTATTTGATACAGGATCCACACATAATGTTATTAACTCTTCCTTAGTGAAGAAACTAAAATTGAAGACTACTCCATCTGCATACACGTACAAGGTAGATTTGGCAGATGGGAAGGGATCTGAGATCTGGGATCGACGAGTTGTTGGATGACCAGTCCACATACAAACTTATAGAGATGAGCTAGATTTTGAGATCACCAGGTTGGCTAGATTTGATCTCGTGCTCACTAAATAGTGGCATGCAAGTAAAACGCCAACTATTGATTTTCAGACCCACATATATCAGTTCAATCATAACGGTCGCCGCATTATCATCCGTGGAAGGCCGGACGTCAAGGTAAACAGACGAGCATCTACCTCTGCGATGGTAAAAGCAGAGTGTATTTCTTATATTTTGAGCATAAATAGTTGTTAAATTTACAGATTCAAACTAGTCTGGAGGCTCAACTAGCTTCTAGAATGAGAACTGAATTCCACCACTTGTTTCTTTCAGAGTTACCTCAGGTCTTCCGCCTTGCAGAAAAGTGGAGCATAGGATTGAGCTAGTACCAGGAGCTCATCCACCGGCCAGACAGCCATATCGAATGAGTCTGCAAGAGGAAGCAGAAGTACGTCGTACTGTCGAGGAGAATCTTGACAAAGAACTTATCAGATCCAGTTATTCACCTTTTGCAGCCCCAGTGCTTTTGGTTCGCAAAAAGGATGGATCTTTTAGGATGTGTATAGAGTTTAGAGCATTAAATAAAGTTACAATAAAACACAAATATCGGATGCCTTGCATTGATGATATTCTGGATGCACTAGGAGGTGCTATTGTATATAGTAAAAAAGACTTAAAAAGTGGTTATCATCAAATAAGAGTCAAGGACAATGATGTACATAAAATAGCTTTTCGTACTAGATTTGGTCATTATGAATATCTTGTAATACCTTTTGGTTTAACTAATGCACCAGCTAATTTTATGATGCTCATGAATGATATTTTTTGTCCTTTCATTGGTCAGTTTGTGGTTGATTTTGTAGATGATCTGTTCGTTTTTAGTAAAAGTTTGGAAGAACATGAATGTCATTTGCGTACAGTATTTCAAATATTGGATGACAATACTTTGTACCTCAATCCAAAAAGACACAGCTATGTTTATCTGAGGTTGAGTACTTAGGACATGTAATTTTTGTAGATGGAATTAGAATGGATCCACGGAAAGTGTCTGTGATCCTTGGTTGGCCGATTCCTCAGAATGAGTTCGAGTTGCAATCATTCTTAGGATTGTCGGGCTTCTATAGGAAATTCATTGCCAGCTATTCGCACATAGCTATGCCATTGACGGATTTGTTACAGAATAATCAAAATTTTTTTTGGACTAGTGCACAACAGAAATCTCTTTTGACACATTGAAACAAGTAGTTTCAAGTGCCCCAATTTTATTGATAGTAGATCCCCAAAAACCTTTTGAAATAGAAATCGATGCCAATGCCATCGCACTTGGTGCAGTTTTGATTCAAGATGGCAGACCGGTAGCTTTTGAAAGCAAGAAACTTTCTCTAGCTCAGAGAAATTGGCCTATCCATGAATACGAATTATATGCAATAGTTCATGCTTTGAAGATTTGGAGACACTATCTATATGGTGCAACTTTTAAGGTTTACACAGATTATCACACATTGAAGTGTTTTTGTTCCGAGCCTGATCTTTGGGGGAGACAGGCTAGATGGGCTAAGTTGATGCAAGAATTTCATATGGAAATTCTATATAGAAAAGGAAAAATGAATACAGTTGCAAATGCATTATCTCGTATTTTGCATAAGATTAGCTTCACAGTTCTTGATAGTGATTTGATCCAAGAGATCAAAGATTCACAGATTGAAGATGATTATTGTCAGTCTATAATCAACAAGTTATCACAAAGTGATAAAGATGAAGCATTCTCAAATTTTCAAGTGGAGCAAGGTTTGCTCAAAAGAAAGGGGAAGATTTGTGTGCCTAATTCCCAAGAAGGGAAGTTTAGAAAAGAGGTTATTTTCGAGAACCATGATGTACCTTGTGCAGGACATCCTGGTATTGAGAAAACTTTGCAGTTGATCATACGTACCTTTTGGTGGCCAAAGATGGTCAGAGATGTAAACAATTATGTAAGTCACTGTTTTAAATGTCAGGTGAATAAAGCAGAGAGAATTAGTTCTCTAGGTCTACGACAGCCATTGGAGATACCACAATATTGTTGGGATAGTATTTCCATGGACTTCATAATGGGTTTACCTAGAACACCACAACAGGAGAATGCTATTCTTGTGGTGGTTGATCGTCTGAGAAAAATGGCACACTTTATTCCTACAAAGGAATCAGTGGAGGCTCCGCAAGTTGCGGAACTATTTATTCAAAATATTTTTAGACTACATGGTCTACCTAGATCTATAGTTTCAGATAGGGATCCCAGGTTCACAGGAAATTTTTGGAAACATGTGTTCAATAAGCTTCAAGTTCAACTCAAGATGAGTAGTGGAGAGCATCCACAGACAGACGGTCAGACCGAAAGAGTTAATTAGATACTGGAAGATAATCTACAGGCATATGTTTCAAAAAAGCAAACAAATTGGGATAGTTTTCTCCCATTAGTTGAATTTGATTATAATAGTTGGAAGCACAAGACTACTAGGCTTGCACCTTTTGAGGTGATCTATGGATTTATTCCACATAGTCCAGCTACCATTGGATTACCTAGGAAATCTCCGAGTGCTTCACAGTTTTTGACAGATATGCAAGCTAACTTAAAAGTAGCTGAGTTCAATCTCCAGCAAGCTGTTGAAAGGATGAAAGCATTTGTAGATCGACATCGAACACCACGAATGTTTCAAGAGGGAGATCATGTGTTTTAACAGGTTCGACTTGGTTCATCATTGACAGCGGTTCAGAAACCCAAGTTATCCCCTAGATTTTGTGGACCTTGGACAATAATCAAGAAGATTAGTGATGTCGCATATAAATTGCAATTGCCAGATAATTGCAAAGTTCGCCCAGTTTTCCATGTTAGTAAGTTGAGACCATACATTTCTCGAGATGGGAATTGTGTAGATGGTTTAGTTGCTGTAGAAAATAGAGCATCTCAGCCAGATGTTCCATTTCAGGTTCTTGATAAGAGGGAGCGGAAGTTGAGAAATCGATTCATACCAAATTATTTAGTAGCATGGACAAGCCGTCCACTCACAGATGCTACCTGGGAATCGGACGCTCTGATTCGCAAACACTTTCCTTCCTTGATCACTAAGGACAATGATCTCTAGAAGCGGAAGACTTGTAATTGTAAGATATATAAGACTTCCCACAATTTTCCTGTACATAGTAGCATTTTCCAATGCTTCACCTGATGTAGTATCCAACTTCAAATTCTAATCGAATGGCATAGAAATTGGCTTATAACCAGCCATACCATACTTTTGTAGCATATTCAAGGCATATTGCCTTTGCGACATCCATATACCTGTTTCTGTATGTATAAACTCAATGCCCAAGAAATAGCGCAACACACCAAGATCTTTCATGTCAAATTCCTGCATAAGAAGTTGCTTTACCTCTTTGATGCTTTCTTCATTATTCCCACCTACAATCAAGTCATCAACATAAATGGCCACAATCGTGATGCCATTATCAGCCTTCCTTGCATATAGTGAATGATCTACATCACACATAGAAAACCCAATGCTAGTTAAGTAATCAACAATCCTTGCATGCCATGCACGCAAAGCATTCTTCAGCCCATACAAAGCCTTCTGCAACCTGCAAACATATTCTGGATGCTTTGAATCTTCATATCCTTGTGGCTGGTCCATATATATTTCTTCCTGTAACTTACCATGTAGGAAAGAATTCTTCACATCCATCTGATGCAAAGTCCATCCTTTTGTTGTAGCTCGTGCAACAAGTGTCCTAACAGTAGACATTTTAGCAACAGGGCTGAATGTTTCCTCATAATCAATGCCATATGACTGTGCATATCCTTTAGCTACCAATCCTGCTTTATACCTGCTTATGCTACCATCAACATTATGCTTTACCTTGTAAACCCATTTACAGCCTATGGGTTTCTTTCCTTGTGGAAATGGAACCAGCTTCCATGTATCATTTTCATAAAGTGCAGCCATCTCCTCATCCATAGCTTTTTCCCAATCTGCAATTCCAATTGCATCTTCAAAGCAAGAAGGTTCAGCATCTTGTATTACCTTTGTCATGTAGGCATAATGACAAGTGTTGAAGCTCAAAGTCAAGGACAAAGCATGGAAGCACATCAAAAGGTGGACACACAAGGAAAGGGAGCAAGTAGGGAGCACCAAGAAGTGTATGTCAAGTTTTCAGAAGAATCCCCTACAAAAATAGTGATTTTCATCACTAAAAACCATTGTAAACACCATTATCTATTTTTATAACTCCATTTTGTTCAAGTCGAGGAGTCCTCGAGCTTGAGGAGTATTAGAAGTACCATCGTACCAATTTTCATAATTTTTAGACTTCATTTGAGCCCTCAAATAAGCCCTGGAACCTAATTTTTAACTAGGCCGGACACTAGGTCTGGAGAGGGCCAAAACTAGTCAAAAAACTATAAAAAGAGCTAGAGAGCTCATTTTTGAGGTTAGCTTGTTAGAGAATAGAGCTTTTGTAAGAGAACTCTTTTGCAATCGAAGCTTTCCATTGTTCCTCTCTTTGATCTTACTTTGTGCACGTGTGTGTGTATGTGTGTGCATGTTTGTGTGCTTTCACTCACGCACTTGTGCCTTCACTTGCTCGTGGTCTTCATACCGGTCCTCACGTCTCCGAGGATTGACAAGTAAAGGAGGTGGTGCTTACGCTTGAGCTACACCAAATTTTGGCGCCGTTGCCGGGGGGAGAGCTTCGAGGACGAGCGTTGTGATGGTAAGATCGTAGATTTGCGACGTTAGAAGGTAAAAAAACTGTCATTTTTGTTCATTTTCTGAATTTTCTTCTTCATCTTCATCATCATCACCATCTCCATCTTCTTTCATCTTCTTCTTCATAGAAATTTCTTGTTTTTTAGTGCATTTTCATCATTTTCATACCATCTTTCATGCATTATTGTGCGAGGAGGAGTTAGGAAGTGCAAGAGAGTGCAAGCGCTGTGTTTTTTCATGATTTTTTGCACATATGGAGCTCGCCATTGCCGGCGCTTAGAAATTTGAATTTGCCGCCAAAAAACGCGATTCTGTGATGAAAATCGCGATTCTGTGAGAATTCAAATTTTTTTGAAAAATCACGATTTTCTGTTTCCCGCCTAAAAGCTTGCTGAAAGAATCACGATTCTGTGGTCATTCTCAGAATCGCGATTCTGTGGTTGTGCTCAAAATCACGATTCTTACAAATCACGATTTTTAGCCAAAAACACGATTCTGTGAGAACACAATTTTCAAAAAACACGATTCTGTGCTCAAAATCGCGATTTTCAAAAACACGATTCTCTAAAACACGATTTTGTGAAAACACGATTCTCTGAGACAAAATCGCGATTTTCACGTCAAAAAACACGATTCTGAGAACCACGATTTTGTGAAAAACACGATTTTGTGAATCACGATTCTCTGAGACAAAATCGCGATTC
This sequence comes from Ceratopteris richardii, assembly GCA_020310875.1. Lineage (NCBI taxonomy): Eukaryota > Viridiplantae > Streptophyta > Polypodiopsida > Polypodiales > Pteridaceae > Ceratopteris > Ceratopteris richardii. The sequence goes on along the minus strand of MU260155.1, from coordinate 93,537 downwards.
TCTAGAACACGATTCTGTGAAAACACGATTCTCTGCTCAAAATCGTGATTTTCAAAACACGATTCTGTGAACCACGATTCTGTGAAAACACGATTTTTTGCTCAAAATCACGATTCTCTATATTTTGAAAACCACGATTCTCTAAGACAAAATCGTGATTCTCTAAAACACGATTTTGTGAAAACACGATTTTGTGAACCACGATTCTCTGAAACAAGATTCTGTGCTCAAAATCGCGATTTTCAAAAGCACGATTCTGTGCTCAAAATCGCGATTCTTTGACTTCACAGCATCGCGATTCTCTGATTTCACACAATCGCGATTCTTTGAAAGTTCACAAAATCGCGATTCTCTGAAAGTTCACAAAATCGCGATTCTCTTGAAGTTCACAAAATCGCGATTCTCTGAAAGTTCACAAAATCGTGATTCTCTTGAAGTTCACAAAATCACGATTCTCTTGAAGTTCACAAAATCGCGATTCTCTTGATTTCACAAAATCGCGATTTTTTCCAAAAGGTCTTGTTTGCCTGTTTTGACCCCCGGGAGCCTGATTTGACATAACTTTTCCATCCAAAATCCATTTTTATAAGAATAACACGTTGATTTTCAGATAGGATAATTTTAAGTTGACCTTCAAGTGGGACCCGGAACCCAAGGGGACTCCAAAGGATTTTTGAACCATACCAAGGGGAAATTTTGGACTCTTAGGCAAAGCTTATGAACTTGAGATCTGGTAGACACCTAGGCAAGGATAAACAAAGCATTAGATCTTCTCAGTCCAGTGTCAACCATATAGCTAAATCTTGGGCACAACAACTAAGTGGTCATCCTTACGGACTAAGTTCAGACACAAGTGACTCAAAAATGTCTTTTAGCATGGGGAAACCTGCACGTGGCTCAGGGACTGCCCATCTACAAACACCAAAAGGTCCCTATAAGACACAGTTGGAATATATTCGGACCAACCGATTAGGTGCTCGCATCTATGAGGATGGCCTGAGGCGATCAGTGGTCCAACTCAAAAATCCAAATCAATCCTTTGGACTTGAACACCCGGTGGTCAAGTTCGAAGAGGGATCATACATTGATAAGGAAGGGACCATGTATGTGGTTACCAACCAACCAGATAGGACTGATGAGTTTGGAAATATCCTTCATGAGAATGAGATAGGAGACCTGGAACAAGGAAATGTAGGACAAGGATCCCAGACTCCTAGAGGCAAGTCAGTTTTGATTTGAGTGATCACTCCAGACTGGATCCCTCAAGACAACAAAAGCATAGAACTATTTTTGAATAGAGAAACAGAGGAAGCCTTTTGGAGATTCAAGCCAGATCAACCTAGCCAATTGGGCATAGTCATCATCTACGAGTTCAAGGATCCAGAGATACCAGGCAAAGTTGTCTACCTGGATAACACGTTAGAGAAAAATTTCTTGGTAACAAAACATTATAGACATGCATATACTTGGAAGAATGAATTGATTTTCCCTCCACCAAGATCCAATGTTTCCCATGGCCTCCAAGGAGTAGGATCATCCCAAGCTCATGAAGGCTAGAGAGAAAGAACTAGAGAGAGAGACCTGAGGTAAGTTTTGCACACACGGTGGGCAGAAATAGAGTAGGATTTGAAAATGAAAGACCTGAAAGAGAGAGATATCAAGCACATAGGCAACAAAGAGATGAACATGATTTTCCATTGCCTAGATCCCGAGAGCACACAAGAACCCTTAGACCCACTCAAGTGATCAAGGCAATGAAGAATTATTTTGACGGGTTAGGAGATCCTTATGATCATGTGGCTGAATTCAAACAAGTGTTAAGAGCTGAATAGGTTGAGGATTTATTCACCCAATACGAGGCATTTGGTTTGACTCTTAAGGGCACTGCCTTAGCTTGGTTTCAACCACTGAGTAGTCGCAACTATCGCGATATAGGTCAACTGCTAGACGAATTCATTGTAGAATTTTCCAAGAGTGGTATCAGGCATAACACTTCATCTTTGATCCACAACTTCAAGCAAACACCCCAAGAAATAGTGCAACTAGCAGGTAGAAGGTTTAGACAGTACCTAGAAAGATGACCTGCTCCAGAGCTACCCACACCAGCCAAACAAGTGGCTTTGTTCTTAGATGGCTTACTGAGCACAAAGTTAAGATCATATGTATACTTGAAAGAGCCTAGATCCATAGAAGAGTGCGTGCGGACATGCATTGAGATAGAAGATAACTTGGGTGAGGAGTTAGGATTATCCAAACTCTATAAGGATTCAGATAGTTCTACTAGTCATACTTCAAAAATCTCCACGGAAATAGAGGAGATAGCTGAGCAAGTTGCCAAGAAGCTGGGAGTCCAAAATAAACAAACACAGAGAGTCACTCCATTGAATCGGTGTTATACTTGCGGAGGCGACCACATGGCTAATGTATGCCCATTGCAAAACCAGAACATGAGAGAAAGGAATGCTCCATATTGCACTATTGAGAGAAAATATACGAACCACACGGCTCAAGATTGTCCCTATAATAGGCAGGCTGTTAGACAGAATTATCAACAACCTTACCAACCAGGAAGGTATCAAAACCAATACCAACAGCCAGATTATAGACCACAACAGCAATATCAGGCACAATATAGGCCACAACCAGTCTTGAGAAACCAACCACTAGCTCCTACCAACGTGATTCCACTCAAGTATGCCGTGGGAGAGGAAAATCCAAATAGAGCATTGGTCCCACTAACCCCATTGATACCAGATAATGACTCTCATGCTCATAATTCAGACTACTCCCATGAAGGTAGTCCACATGCTTATTACACAGAGTCACCTAAACATCGTTAGATTTAATCGTATCAATATGAGGCACCACCTATGGAGCAAAATTGGGAGCCAGAATACTCCAATGTCATGTACACAAATCCAAACCCTAGGCCCCAATTGAGACAAAGACCACAAGCCCCTAGAGGATCCTGTTTCAAATGTCAAGGTGACCATTTCATTCGTGACTATCCCCACCCACCATCTCCGAGTCAAGGACAGGCTATCACAATACAGGCTTTTTGTCCTGATTGTGGCAAAGACCATCTCCCGAGAGATTGTCCAAGAAACCCCTCTAGTGCACCCAAGATTACACCCATTAATGTGGTAGGCTTAGTTGCAGATTCAAGTTCAAGTAGTAGCAATGTGGCTCCTATACAAGCTGTCACTAGAGCACAAGCCTTAAAACAGGCTAAACCAGCAGAACAATCCGAGTCGAGTGAATCAGGAGAGCCTAATAAGAGGAAAACAAGAACATGGAAGGATACCAGAGAGAAGGCCAATCGCAAGTGGAATAAAAAGTTATCGGAACTAGAAGAAAGCTTAAAAGAAGCGAAAACAAAAATAGAAGACATTGTATCTCAAAGCCCCTCGCATGCCGAAACTCCATCCACTCCACCTCATCCCACCCCACCACCCATTGTAAATAGACCGCAACCAGGGTGTGTTCTTGCAGATCCAACCCCAGAAGGCTTGGACATGATGTTCAAGGCCTACCAGGCTCGACTTCAAGAAGGGCCTACAGCTGCAAACCTAGACAAGAGTTACCCTAGAGCAGATTTAGAGATTGAACGGATGAAAATGTGCATGAAAATGGTAGAACAAGCTCAAGCCATACTTGAGACTAGTCAAAAGTTCAATCAGACAAACTCTATCAAATCAGATTTGCATTTCCAGGGCTTACTAGAAAGATTAGAGCAATTGGTAAACAAACCACAAGTTTCTTTACCTCCACAGGCTCAACCAGTTATTGAAAGAGGAAGCTCACCACCAATGGGAGCTTATGTTCCTAATTCCACAGATGCTGGAATACCTCCTTCAATTCAACAGTACTCTCAAGAGTTCTTGTGGGAAATACAAGAAGAGAAATGGGCCAAGGAGAAGGGTAATTCCCCTCCTATTCCTGAGATTGATGATCTTCATGATCAATTTCCCCAAGACATTCCATCTATTTACGGAGATGAAGCAGAACAACAAGAAGACAAAGGATTAGATTTTGAATCTAATACCTTAGAATAACTGCCTCAATTTCCAGGCCCATGGGAATCTGAATCTCTTCAGATCAGAGCTTCCACAATACTGGTCAGACATGAAGACTCAGTGGTCCCAAGAAACACTGATGTTGTGAAGAACACTAAGGTTCAATGTCATCTCACTAGAGAAGAGGTGCTCAAAGCAAAACCTGAGTTATGGAATCATGTGAAGGATCAGGTCCCCGAACTTGATTCCAATATGCCAAAAACAAGCTCTAAGCAAAAAGTTCCAGAGATACCTCTCGATAAAATAGGAGACATGTGTGAGGGTGAAGAAGGTAATACTTATCTTCCAATCACCTACCAAGGTTACACAACCAAAGCAATCATAGATTCAGGTGCGGGTGTTGCTATTGCGACCACCTCTTTGTGGAAGCAATGGGGCAAGCCCACATTAAGACCAACTAGAATGAAGCTTCAAATGGCTGACGGCCATTTTGAAAGACCTCTAGGATTGCTCAAAGGAATAACTCTAACCACTTGTGGTGTAGAGTTTGAGCACACATTTGCTATATGTGACTTTGAGAAAAATAATGTTTATGAGATGATCCTAGGAAGACCCTTCCTACGACAATTGCAAATAGTACAGGATTGGGGAACCAACTCCTTGTACTTAAAACACTTAGGGGTCACCACCAAGGTCAATTTGAAGGATTACTCCTTCAGAGATGTACCACCCCTACAGTGGAATCCTATCCACAAAGCGAAAGAAGATTCCATCTCTGTGCATTCTGAAAGTTCACCTGATCCATCATGGCTGCATGAAGATACTCATTTGTGGATGTGCAAGGTCGCAGAGGAAGAGGAAAAACGTTTAAAGGCAAGAGAAGAAGGAACTTTGCCAGGAGATAGACCATTTAAGGACCCAATCTATACACCGATGATCTTTCGAGATGAGGAATTTGAGCCTCATGGCTGGCCAGAAATCTTAGCCACCATGGACATTGCTGTCAATGAAGAAAAATGGACACCTCATTGTGATGAGGAGGGTTATGATATCTCACTGTTCATGTGTCAGCCCTTGCTAGAAGAATGTGACCCTAGTGATTTCATAGAAGAAGAAGAGAATGACGATGATATAGAGTCCATTGTGATGGATAGTTGCTTTAACTCAGAGCAGCACTATCTAGAAGATATAGGAGTGTTCACCCAATCTATCTTTCTATCTACCTATCTATCTATCTATCTATCTATCTATCTATCTATCTATCTATCTATCTATCTATCTATCTATCTATCTATCTATCTATCTATCTATCTATCTATCTATCTATCTATCTATCTATCTATCTATCTATCTATCTATCTATCTATCTATCTATCTATCTATCTATCTATCTATCTATCTATCTATCTATCTATCTCTCTACCTATCTATTTGTCTATCTATCTATCTGTCTATCTATCTATCTATCTATCTATCTATCTATCTATCTATCTATCTATCTATCTATCTATCTATCTATCTATTTATCTATCTATCTATCTATCTATATATCTATCTATCTCTCTATCTATCTATCTATCTATCTATCTATCTACCTATCTATCTATCTATCTATCTATCTATCTATTTATCTATCCACCTATCTATCTATCTATCTATCTATCTATCTATCTATCTATCTATCTATCTATCTATCTATCTATGTATCTATCTATGTATCTATCTATCTATCTATCTATCTATCTATCTATCTATCTATCTATCTATCTATCTATCTATCTATCTTCTATCTATCTATCTATCTATCTATATATCTATCTATCTATCTATCTATCTATCTATCTATCTATCTATCTATCTATCTATCTATCGATCTATCTATCTATCTCTCTTGTTGGTGCAGGGCAATCAATAATTGAAGGTTTGGATGAAGAATTGAAGTCAAGGACTAAAGAAAAGACCGAGTCCTAAAGCATGAAGGAAGTGTATATCTAGGAGATAAAGATGTTTATACATATGTA
>MU260155.1:75000-77500 GCA_020310875.1 Ceratopteris richardii | reverse complement strand
ATTGACTTTACTTTGTGCTTTGTATTATCACTTGTTTGAACTGTATGATTAATTGCATTATGATCTAAATCAATCATCAAAGCAATATTTCCACTCAGATGATTACTACATCTTGAGTCAATATAAAACACTCTCATGTCTTCATGTGAGGCTTCACATGTTGCATTCATAATAAGAGTTGAATCTTCTTTCTGATCTGATGCATAATTGTAGTAAGTATTATTATAGGATTGATTTTGGAAGCTTCTTCCTCCACCTCTTCCAAAATAATTTCTACCACCTCTACCTCTGAACTTTCCTCTCTGATATCTGCCACCTCTTCCTCTTTGATTAATTCTGATTAAAATTACCATTGCTTTGATTATTGTGCCAACAATCATGAGATAGATGATTGGTCTTACCACATATCCAACAAGCTCTGACATTGTCTTTGTTATTTCTGCCTCTTCCTCTACTTCTGCCACTTCCTCTTCCTCTTAGGAAGTTTGCTTGACTTGGACTACCTTCATCTTCAACTAATTGTTGCTTGCCTTTGCTAGCTTTCTTCTTGTCTTTAGAATACATTGCATGACCTGCACTCTTATCAACATCTCCTATGATATCATTCTCAAAAGTTAGCATATGTCCAAACAATTGATTCAAATCAGGAGTGAAATGATCTAATGAAAGTTCGGTAGACAAATAAAAGGCTTCCACTTCTCATCTCCTCTTATTAGCCCTGTGAGAATTTGTCTTACCAACTTATCTTCTTCAATATCTTCATCAACTGCACCTAAAGAATCAACAATGTCTTTCATCTTTGTCACATAATCAGATATTGATTGTGAAGCCTTCTTCTTGAATCTAGTAAACTCTGCCCATAATGAAGTTTTCCTTTTTTTGGTTGTATTCTGAAAATGCTCTTCCAAAGCATTCCAAATGTCACTTGCACTTTCAAGTCCTCTAATATGAGGAAGCAAATAATCATTCACTGCCATATAGATTATGCTCCTTGCTTGAGCATCCTTCTTCATCCAAATCTTTATATCTGCAAGCTCCTCCCTAGTTGGAACACTAGGATCTCTGAACTCTGGCTTTTCTTCCTCTCGTGTGATGTATCCCATCATATGTTTGCTCATAATATGAGCTTCCATTCTCATTGACCAAGCTGGATAGTTCTCTCTATCCAACTTCTCAATTTGGAGACTATCTCCCATCCTTTCTTCACCTGTACTATCAAATCTTTAGTCCTTATAAAGAATGAATGTACCTTAGCTCCAAATGTTGCTACTTTTGATCCTTTTGATAACCTTTATGTGTCTTCCTTCAATCTTTCTTTCACACTTTATCCTTTTGAACCTTAAAGATGTGAAATCTGTATGTTTGCAGCAGTCGGGGTCTTCCTCTCCTCAATTTTGATACAACCTGCTCTGATACCACTGATGGAGAGTGTTAATCTCCAAAAGAACAAGCTATTCTTGATGTTAGACCACCTCTATATCAAGAACAAATTTAAACTCCAACCAATTTTGGAAGACAAGTACCAAACTATCAAAAAATTAGCTGACTGTGAAGAAATTCATTTCTCAGAAAAGTCTGCTGCACATTAATCAATCATTGACTAATCATTTGTGTAAAGTTTCTGATGAAACTTTGTAGAATGTGTTGTCTAGAGATTGCGCACCTTCTCCAAGTTAAAACACTTCAAATGCTTGAGTGGATTATGAGAAATGATTCAAACAATCTACTTATGTTTGAAACTGTCTCTCTGTAGAGTCGACTTTGACACCTGCAACTTCTAAGACATGGTTCTCCCAAACTAGAACCTATTTAAGCAAATGCTTTTAGCCATAGATGGCTTACCTTCCAATTTAAATTTTGACTCCTCATTTGTGTAAATCGTTACACTATGCACTGAGCACTGTCCATTTCTTTCATCATCGAATCTGCGCCTGTTTCAGAAGACACTCAACACTTTCTCACATATAGATGTTCCTGTCTAAAATTCTCTCAGCCTGTTTGCAATTGAATTCTCAAACTTTAACCATAGATAGATTAACTATGGACTTAGACGTGTACAAAAGGATTTCTCATAAGATTAAACACAGATTAGAGGTGTACTCTTCATACATCTGATGGATGATACACACAATGTTCATCATCTACTCATGTATATTTCATCTCATACTTCTCTTACTCTACAAATACGACTATGAGCATGTACTTATATATACATATGAGTACTAATTCATCATTACTTCAAGTATATTGAAGTATATATAGAACTAATGTACATATAATTTAAAGAACTTTGCTATCTGAATCTTCTCTTTACTCCATGAAATTGATCTTCAATTTTTTCTTCATCTCTTCACTTCTAGGCTTTATATAATCACCAATTGTTGATTTTTCTGCTCCAACAGGGAGTTGGTTCCTAAACCAAATAGCCAGAAGATTATTGGATGTAAGTGGGTCTACAAGACAAAGAGATTTGCAGATGGAAGTGTGTCTAGGTATAAAG
>MU260155.1:52500-62500 GCA_020310875.1 Ceratopteris richardii | reverse complement strand
TCAAGCCAAACATTTTGGCTTAAGTCTTCATCTTCAATCTTCAAGTATATCCTGCAATCCAATCATGGATTTGAACCTGCAAAGTTTGGTTCCATCCTAAGCTTTAGTCAACAAATCTGCACATTGCATGTTGGTTGATACATAGGTTAGTTGAATGTCTTTGCTTATGAATTTCTCCATCACATAGTGGTAATGAACCTCTATGTGTTTGGTCCTAGCATGATAAATAGGATTAGCTGCAAGGTGAAGAGAACTTGTATTATCTCCAAAGATAATTGGAGACCTAGTAAACAAACCCAATTCTATATACAAAAGCTTAATCCAAATTGCTTCTTGTGTGGCATTAGCTAGTCCTCTATACTTTGCCTCTGTAGAAGACAAAGCAATAGTAGGTTGCTACTTTGAAGACCATGAAATTGGTTTGTCACCTGCAAAAGAAATATATCCAGAAGTGCTCCTCCTATCATCCTTGCATCCTGCCCAATCTGCATCTGAATAAATTTTGATATCAATATCTGAAGTGTAAGGGAAATACAAACCATGGTTCTATGTACCCTTAAGATACTTCAAGATTCTCTTGGCAACCTCTAAGTGAGGTATCCTTGGCTTGTGCATAAATTGACTTAGCACACTTACTCCATATGCAATATCAATTCTTGTAAGAGTAGCATAGTTCAAGCTACCCACCATACTTTGATAACCTGTAATGTCTTTGACTTCATCACCTTCATGGGCAGTTAGCTTTAGATTTACCTCCATTGGAGTGCTTGCTACTTTAGCATCCTGCAAGTGAAACTTCTTCAACATATCTTGTATGTATTTTTTCTGAGTAATGTATATCCCTGAACTAGTGTAGACTAATTCAAGCCCCAAAAAATACTTCAATAAACCAAGATCATTGATCTTGAACTCCTTCATCATCTGGCTTTTGATATACCTAATTCCATTGACATCATTACCTGTAATGATGATGTCTTCAACATAAACACAGAGATATATTACTTTTGAATTACTTCTCTTAATGAATAGAGAAGTATCTGCCTTACTCATGACAAAACCTTGGTCTTGGAGGTATGTAGTTAGCCTGTAATTCCATGCCCTAGGTGCCTGCCTCAATCCATATAAAGCTTTTTTTAACTTGCAAATATATCTTACCTTCTTAGGGTCTTCACAGCCAGGAGGTTGTGACATATATACTTCCTCTGAAATCCATCCATTCAAGAAAGCATTCTTGACATCCAATTGGTACATGTTCCAATTTTTTGATGCAGCCACACTTACCAACACTCTAATGGTTGGCATCTTGGCCATAGGTGAGAATGTCTCCTCATAGTCAATGCCTTGGGTTTGTGCAAAACCCTTGGCTACCAATCTGGCTTTGTACCTATTAATTGTTCCATCCGAATTTCTTTTCAACTTATAGATCCATCTGGATCCTATTACCTTCATAGAATCCTTCTTGGGTACTAACTCTCATGTGTCACTCTCCTTGAGTGCTTCAATCTCCTCATCCATAGCTTCTTTCCATTCTGATTTGGTAATTGCTTCTTCATATGATCCTGGTTCTTCATTTGATAAATCTTTGGCAAGATAAACTGAGTGTTTAGTAACAAGAGATGTATCATACCCATATCCAATAGGTTTCTTGCTTTCTCTTTGAGATCTTCTGAGTGGTTGGGTTGAAGATTCAGGTATGTCTTCAAGCTTCTTCATCTTCATTTTGCCCTTGGACTTCCATGCCTTGAATTCTTCAAGGTTGATAGTGTCTTTATCATCTGAACTTGAGTCTTCATTCTGAGTAGATTCCTCCTTTTTAAGACTTGGAAATTCCTCTTCCAAATCATAGGGTAGTTTAACCTTCCTCCATTCATTCTCATACCAAGAATCATTTTCATCAAAGACAACATCTCTGCTTACCATAAATCCCTTATTGGTAGGATTATAAAACCTCTAACCTTTTTTATTTAAATCATACCCAATAAAAATGCATTTTTCAGCCTTTGGGTCTAGCTTACGTCTTATCTGAGAAGGAATGTGCACATATGCTACACATCCAAATATTTTGCAGTGATCTAATGATGGTCTCTTACCATGCCATGCTTCATAGGGTGTCATACCATCAAGTGACTTAGATGGTAACCTATTTATGAGCTAAGTGGAAGTAGAAACACTCTCTGCCCATAGATAGTTAGGTAACTTCTTCTCATTAAGCATAGATCTAGCTGTCTCAACAATTAACCCATTTCTTCTTTCAACTACCCCATTCTGTTCAAGAGAATACCTTGTGGTTATCTCTCTTTTGATGCCTCTGTCCTGCAAGAAGTCTTCAAATTCATTGGAGAAGTACTCACCTCCTCCATCTAACCTTAGCCTCTTCAAATTTCTTCCTGTTTGATTTTCAACTAATGCAAGATATTTCTTAAAGCAATTAAATACCTCATGCTTGTGCTTCATGAAGTATAATACAGTCCATGTGCTATGATCATCAATAAAAGACACATAGTACCTTGATCCTAGAACCGAGGGGTCTTTGCTAGGTCCCCAAACATCTGTGTGTACAAGCTCTAGGTAGTCTTCATGCATATATCCTTTCTTTGAGAGGGGTAACCTGTGAGACTTACCAAATTGACAAGCACCACACTTGTAAATCATATGTTGCTTGGATACATTAGGTATCCCAAGCACACATTGGTCCCTGCATATTTGCTTCAAGGTTCTTTCTCCTATATGCCCTAATCTTTTGTGCCAAATCTCAAGCTCTGAAAGTGTTTGATCCTTATAATTGTATAGTGCAATATTCTTTGTGTCTTCTAACTCAAAAGTGAAAACTCTACCTGATTTTTCTCCTTTAGCATTCCTCTTGAACCCATGCCTTGGATCCTCCACATATGCTCCATATTGGTTGAATCTGACCTGCAAACCTTTCTCTACAATCTGACCAACACTCATCAAATGTTTGGTAATGGTTGGTACATAGAGTACCCTGCTCAACAAATTCTGATTACCATTACAAGTCTAAACATTTCCAACTTTAACTACTGAATGCTTTGTATCATCACCTGTTTGGACTTGATGTTTACCTTTTGGTTCCTCAAGATCAGAGAGAAGTGCCACATTGCCAGCCACATGATTTGAGCACCCTGAGTCAATGTAGAATAGGTGGTCATCATTTGTACCTGACTTTGAAGTCATGTTCATGATCAGAAGAGAGTCATCCTGCTCTTCTGTATAGTTGTTGTAGTCCTTTCTGGATTTGAGTCCTCTATGGTAGTTGCCATTGTAATTTTTGTTGTAATTGTTGTTGTGGCCTTGGTGATGGTTTAACCTTCCTCTTGACTGTGAGTATCCATCTCTTTGGTAGCCTCTTCCTCTCTGATTTTTGTAATTCCTGAAACACTCATCTGTAGTATGATTTGATAAACCACAAATGTTGCATGGTGATGAGTTATAGGGTCTCCCCCTACCTTGCTTACCTCCTCTGCCCCTTCCTCTTGAAGATCTATCTCTCCCTCCATAGTTGGCTTGGGAGGTAGAACCTTCATCTTCCATTTTTTTGCTCTTGCCTTTATCCGTAGACTTCTTATCAGTGTATAGGGCAGAAGAGTTATTACCTTTGGATGTATCTCCATTCTTGGTGAGCTTTGCTTCATGTGTAAATAGTTGTCCCATGAGAGTTGTAAGATTTGGAGTGTGCATGTCCATGTAGAGATCCATTGCAGTGGTGAAGCTTTCCCATTTGTCATCAGCCTTGATTCCATTGATCACTATTGGTGCACACCAATCACCAATTGAAGTTTGGAAGACAAAAAGATGGAGATAAGATCAAGTCTTGAAGCAAAGAAGGTGGTTACATTCACAGAATGAATGATATGTACACATATGTACATTAGTGAAGACATAGATCACTTATACTTTTGTTTAGTTAAAAGCTTGTACATATTTGCCTATAAATACTTTGGAAAAATGTCGGGGCAATAGAGAGACAATAGGAGAGTATTAGAATAGTGCATTTGTAAGTTGTAAGACTCATTAGAGTTCATAGGAATGAGAAGAAGTCTCTCTCACAACTCAACTGTAATTTTCTGAAGAATAGCAGAAAAGTTGCGCCCGAAGTTTTCGTGTCTTCTCCTTCTGTGGTAGATATTCTGTGGAATGCTTTTCTATAAGTCTAATTCTAGAGTTGATTGATCTCTGTACAAAATTTCAGCTTCCAATTGTAATCAGGTTAAGAGAATTGTGTGTAGGAACATTCATATGTAAAGAATGTTCACAGTCTTCTGAAACAGGCGCAGATTTTGTGTTTAATGGAATGAGTAGTGCTCAGTGCAGAGTGTAAAGTTTTACACATATGATAGCTCAAAATTTAAGTTGAGAGATAAGCTATCTATAGCTAAAAGGATTTGATCAAACGGGTTCGACATTGTGAGAACTAAAGCTAAGAAGTTAGGGGTGTCCAAATCAACTTCTCATAAGTGCAGATTTAGACATAGGTAACTTGTGAAGTAGATTTCTCACGATCTACTGAATCTTTTGGAGTGATTTTACTTGGAGGAGGTGCACAATCTTTAGGCGACACCTTGTGCAAAGTTTCATAAAAAACTTTACACATTTACTCAGTCAATGAGAAAGATATTTGCAGCAGACTTTCCGAGTATTCTCCTTCTTCACAGATTGTTCAAGAATTTGATATTTGGTCATTGATCTTTTAAATTGGTGAAGGTTTTGACTTACTCTTGATATAGAGGTGCTCTAAGTTCAAGAGTAGGTTGTTCTTTTGGAGATTAACACTCTCCATTAGTGGTATCAGAGCAGGAAACATCAAATTTGAGAAAAGGAGGATCCCGACTGCTGCAGTTGCAAAGAATTCAACACCTGAAGGATTAAAAGGTGAAAGCCTGAAGGAAAAGCTTGAAGAAGAGATCATACGACATCAAGAAGGACGAAAGGAGTGTCATTTGAAGTAAAGGTAACCTTATACTTTATAAAGATTGAAGAATTTAGTACACAGGTAAAGGAAGGATGGGAGATTCTCTTCAGATAGAGAAATTGGATAGAGAGAATTATCGTGCATGGTCAATGAGGATGGAAGCTCATCTAATGAGCAAAGATTTGATAGCCTATATTACAGGAGAAGAAGAAAAGCCTCAATTCAGAGATCCTAGTGTTCCAACTAGGGAGGAATTGTCAGATTTGAAGAATTGGATGAAAAGAGATGCTCAAGCTAGGAGCATAATCTATATGGCAGTCAATGACTACTTGCTACCTCACATTAGAGGTCTTGAAAGTGCAAGTGAGATATGGAATGCTTTGGAGGAGCATTTCCAAAACACTACAAAGTCCAGGAAGGCATCCCTATGGGCAGAGTTTACTACTTTCAAGAAGAAGGCTTCACAATCAATATCTGATTATGTGACAAAGATGAAGGACATTGCAGATGCATTAGGAGCAGTGGATGAAGACATTGAAGAAGATAAATTGGTAAGGAAAATTTTCACAGGACTAAGAGGTGATGAGAAGTGGAAGCCTTTTATTTTATCTACAGAACTTTCATTGGATCATTTCAATCCTGATTTGAATCAATTGTTAGGACATATGCTAACTTTTGAGAATGATATCAAAGGAGATATTGACAAGAGTGCAGGTCATGCAATGTACTCTAAAGACAAGAAGAAAACTAACAAAGGAAAGCAACAAGCAAATGAAGAAGAAGGCACAACTAGTCAAGCCAACTTCCTAAGAGGAAGAGGAGGTGGCAAAGGTAGAGGAAGAGGCAGGAATAACAAAGATGGAGCCAAAGCTTGCTGGATTTGTGGTAAGACAAATCATTTAGCAAATGATTGTTGGCATAACACTTAGAATAATGGTGGATACAATCAGAACTATAATTCAAGAGGAAGAGGAGGTAGAAATCAAAGAGGTAATTTCAGAGGTAGAGGTAGTAGGGGTTACTTTGGAAGAAATGCAGGTAGAGGTTTCCAAAGTCAACAATATAACAATACCTACTACAATTATGCTTCAGATCAAAAGGAAGATTCAACATTGATAATGAATGCAACTTGTGAAAGGCAGAGTGAAGATCAAAGAGTCTTCTACATTGACTCAGGGTGTAGCAATCACCTGAGTGGTAACATAGCCTTGATGACTGATTTGGAGAATAAGGTATCTAATCATGTTGTTCAAACAGGTGATAATACAAAGCACAATGTGAAGTCAATTGGATCAGTGAAGGCCAAGGATGGTAGCACCTTATTAAGTAAGGTCTTGTATGTTCCTAGAATTCCTAAGAATTTGATAAGTGTAGGACAAATTGTGGAAAAAGGTTATGAAGTGAGGTTCACTAATGAAGGAGTGTTTGTGGAAGACCCTAGCCATGGGTATAAACAAATTGTTTCAGGGAAGAAAGAAGGAAGATTGTTCACATTGAAGATTCAAGGTAATGTTGGTCATGCCTTGTTCACCTATGCAGGACATAAGATCTCTGAGTTAGATCTTTGGCACAAAAGACTTGGACATTTCAATGAAAGAGGTATTAAAGACATGATTAATAATGGTTCAGTGCTTGGATTGCCTAATGTTGCAGGTCAACATATGACATACAGATGTGAGGCATGTCAATTAGGTAAGGCTCATAAGCAACCCTATTCTAAGCATGGGTTTATGTATTCAGAGAAACTTGAGTTGGTACACACAGATGTGTGGGGACCATCAAAGGATTTCAGTATCAATGGATCAAGGTATTATGTGATTTATGTTGATGATGCTACCAGATGGATCACTATCTATGTGATCAAAGCTAAGTCAGAGGTATTCAATACATTCAAACATTATCATGTGTATGCAGAGAGAATTACAGGACATAAATTGAAGAGACTAAGGTCAGATGGAGGGGGAGAGTATTTCTCTAATGAGTTTAGTGATTACTTGTGGAATGCAGGTATAAAAAGAGAGGTTACTTGCAGGTAATCTCCTCAACAAAATGGTGTAGCAGAGAGGAGGAATAGAACTCTTGTTGAGTTTGCAAGATCCATGATGAAGGAGAAAAATTGCCCAAATTATTTGTGGGCTGAGGCTGTAAACACAGCTACTTATTTGGTCAATAGGCTACCTTGTAAAGCCTTGCAGGGTATGACACCATATGAGGCATGGTGGGGTAAGAGACCTACATTAGACCATTGCAAAGTATTTGGATGTTTGGCCTATGCATATGTGCCATCACAATTAAGGCACAAATTGGAACCTAAAGCTGAAAAATATGTGTTTATTGGTTATGATGATAAGCAGATGGGATACAGGTTGTGGAATCCATCCACAAAAAAATTTCTTGTATCAAAAGATGTTACATTTGATGAGCAAGGTACTTGGTATGCTGGTAATATCAATATTAATACAGATGATGAAGAAATTGTGAGTCAAAGGAAAGGTAAATCAAAGATTCAGATATTTGATGAACAAGAGAATCATGAAGTGCAGGTTGAAGTGGAAGAGACACCAAGATTTGATCCTGAATGTGAAGAACCAGAAACCTCAAGAAGTGGAGAACTCAGGAGGTATACAAGGCACAAATGGCAACCTACAAGGTATAGCTATGATACTTCATTCTTGACTACTAAGGATTATGCTTATATGGTTAAAGCAGATGAAGACCCTTTTACATATGAAGAGGCAAAAGGTAAAGAGATTTGGGAAAAAGCTATGCAGGAAGAATATGATGCATTGATGGAGAATCAAACATGGGATTTGGTTCCAAAACCAAATAGTCAGAAGATCATTGGATGCAAGTGGGTTTATAAGACAAAGAGATTTGCAGATGGAAGTGTGTCTAGGTACAAAGCTAGACTTGTTGTTAAAGGATTTGCTGAGACATATGGTATTGAATATGATGAGACTTATAGTCCAGTGGCAAAGATGACAACTATTAGAACACTCATAGCAATTGCTGCATGCAAAGGTTGGAAATTGTGTCAGTTAGATGTCAAGAATGCTTTTTTGAATGGCTATATTTCAGATGATGTTTTCATGGAGCAACCTCAAGGATTCAGAGATGGAAGATATCCAGATTATGTGTGTAAGCTCAAGAGAGCTTTATATGGCTTGAAGCAGATAGTAGCTTGCTTGTCAAAGCAAGTGATGATGGGTTCATTTACATATGTATATATGTTGATGATATAATTCTTACAGGTACAGATGAGAAAGGCATACAAAGCTTAAAGAAGAAAATGGAGAAAGAGTTCAAAATCAGTGACTTGGGAGATTTGTCATACTTCTTGGGCATGGAGATTTCATACACTCAACATGGAGTGTATGTGACTCAAGAAAGGTATTTGAAGAATTTGTTAACCAAGTTTAAGATGAATGATTGCAGAGTAGCACCTACTCCAATGGAGGTGAATCACAAATTAAGCAGATTTGGAGGTGAAGAGTTCAAGGACATGAAACAATATCAGAGTTTGGTTGGTAGTCTTATCTATGCAACATTAACTAGGCCTGATTTATCATATGCAGCTCGGGTGTTGTCTCAATTCATGCATTGTCCTAGGAAAGAGCATTGGATTGCAGGTCAAAGAGTGTTGAGGTACATTAAGGGAACACTCAAAGAGGGTTTGTATTATGGTTTTACATCAGATACGAATATCAAAATATATAGTGATGCAGATTGGGCAGGTAATCCAGATGATAGAAGGTCAACCTATGGATACATGTGTTATGTGGGAGATAAGTTAATCTCTTGGTGCTCAAAGAAGCAACATACAGTTGCTTTGTCATCTACAGAAGCAGAGTACAAAGGCATGGTTGAAGCTGCAAAAGAAGTGATATGGCGTAAGACTCTCGTGAAGAGTTTTGACACTATACAGAGCATACCTATCATTTATGGAGATAACATGAGTTCATTATATCTAGCTGCTAATCCTGTTTTTCATGCCAGGACCAAACACGTTGAGATACAATATCACTTTCTAAGAGAGAAGGTGATGGATAAAGAGATTGAAGTTATACATACTTCAACAAAAGATCAGATAGCTGATATGCTTACAAAGAGTTTGGATGGGCCAAAGTTATAGAAGTTCAAAGATATGGCAGGTATAAAGAAGATAAGAGAAACCTCAATTGATGATTAAGGGGGAGCTGTTGGTGCACACCAATCACCAATTGAAGTTTGGAAGACAAAAAGATGGAGATAAGATCAAGTCTTGAAGCAAAGAAGGTGGTTACATTCACAGAATGAATGATATGTACACATATGTACATTAGTGAAGACATAGATCACTTATACTTTTGTTTAGTTAAAAGCTTGTACATATTTGCCTATAAATACTTTGGAAAAATATCGGGGCAATAGAGAGACAATAGGAGAGTATTAGAATAGTGCATTTGTAAGTTGTAAGACTCATTAGAGTTCATAGGAATGAGAAGAAGTCTCTCTCACAACTCAATTGTAATTTTCTGAAGAATAGCAGAAAAATTACGCCCGAAGTTTTCGTGTCTTCTCCTTTTGTGGTAGATATTCTGTGGAATGATTTTGTACAAGTCTAAGTCTAGAGTTGATTGATCTCTATACAAAATTTCAGCTTCCAATTGTAATCAGGTTAAGAGAATTGTGTGTAGGAACATTCATATGTAAAGAATGTTCACAGTCTTCTGAAACAGGCGCAGATTTTGAGTTCAATGGAATGAGTAGTGCTCAGTGCACAGTGTAACGTTTTACACATAATATAGCTCAAAATTTAAGTTGAGAGATAAGCTATCTATATCTAAAAGGATTTGATCAAACGGGTTCGACATTGTGAGAACTAAAGCTAAGAAGTTAGGGGTGTCCAAATCAACTTCTCAGAAGTGCAGATTTAGACATAGGTAACTTGTGAAGTAGATTTCTCAAGATCTACTGAATCTTTTGGAGTGATTTGACTTGGAGGAGGTGCGCAATCTTTAGGCGACACCTTGTGCAAAGTTTCATAAAAAACTTTACACATTTACTCAGTCAATAAGAAAGATATATGCAGCA
>MU260155.1:35000-45000 GCA_020310875.1 Ceratopteris richardii | reverse complement strand
CCTGCCCAGTCTGAATCACTGTATGCTCTCAGCTTTATATCTGACGTATAAGGATAATATAATCCTTCTTTTATAGTTCCTTTGATGTATCTAAGAACTCTTTGTCCCGCAACCCAATGTTGATCCTTTGGACAATGCATGAACTGTTAAAGAACTCCCACTACATAACTGAGATCCGGTCTTGTTAGTGTAGCATAAATTAAGCTTCCCACTAACGACTGATACTTCCTCATATCTTTAAACTCTGCACCACCATATTTGCTGAGTTTATGATTGACTTCAAGCGGTGTTGAAGCTTCTCTGCAATTCTCCATATTAAACTTCTTCAGTAAGTTTAGGAGATACCTTTCTTGCGAAACATATATACCATGATCTGTATATGTAACTTCCATTCCTAGAAAGTATGACAACTTTCCTAGGTCACTGATCTTGAACTCTTTTTCAAGCAGTCTCTTTACCTCTTCTATTCCTTCATCTGAGGTTCCTGTGATTATTAGATCATCTAGATAAATACAAATGTAGATCATACCTTCATCTATTCTCTTGATGAGTAGACTTGCATCTGCCTTCGAACTTTGATATCCAAGGTCATTGAGATACTTCACAAGTCTCTAATTCCAAGCTCTTGGAGCTTGCTTCAGTCCATAGAGAGCTCTTCTTAATCTGCAAACATATTCTGGGTATCTGGAACTTACAAACCCTTAAGGTTGTTCCATGTAAACCTCATCTGATATATATCCATTCAGAAATGTATTCTTTATATCCAGCTGACTTAGCTTCCATCCTTTTGATGCTGCTATAGCAATCAATGTCCTTATGGTTGACACCTTTGCCATCGGACTAAACGTCTCATCATAATCTATGCCATATGTCTGAGCATAGCCTTTAACAACCAATCTAGCTTTGTATCTGGCTATCCTTCCATCTGCAAGCTTCTTGACTTTGTAAACCCATTTGTTTTCGATCACTTTCTTACCATTCCGTTTTGGAACAAGTTCCCAAGTCTTGTTCTCCTCAAGAGCATTAAAATATTCTTTCATCGCTTCTTCCCATTGTTTCTTACCTTTTGCATCACCGTAACTCTGAGGTTCTTCATGTTCCTTTACTAAATAAGCATAGTTTTTCTGAGTCAAATAAGAAGTATCATAGGAATACCTTCTTGGTTGTTTCCTTACTCTGTTTGACCTTCTTGGTTCAAACTCTTCATGTGTATCTGAATACACATCTTCATCAAATCTCGAATCATCTTCATTTCTCATGCCTGATCCGATCCTGGACGTACTTGCCTGCATATGATCTTGATCTCCATTCACCTGCATATGTGATTTACCTTTTTCATTTCTTCTTATCTCTTCTTCAAGTGTTTCAACACTATGCTCTTTATCTGTATACCAACTCTTTCCTTCATCAAATTTCATATCTCTGGAAACAGTAAACTGTTTGGTTAGAGGACTCCATAACCTCTAACCCATCTGCTTTTCATCATATCTGATGAACACATATTTTTTAGCTTTTGGTCCAAGCTTATGTCTCAACTGTGATGGTACATAAGCATAAGCAACTGATCCAAACACTTTACAATGATCAAGTGTTGGTTTCTTGCCCCACCAAGCTTCATAAGGGGTCATCCCATTTAAAACTGTACATGGTAATCTCTTTACCAAGTATGTAGCTGTATTTACAGCCTCAGCCCAAAGATACTTTGGAGAGTTCTTCTCCTTTAGCATTGCTCTTGCAAACTCAACTAGAGTTCGGTTTCTTCTTTCTGCTACTCCATTTTGTTGCGGTGTATACCTGCAAGTTATTTCTCTTTTGATTCATGCATTCCATAGATAATCATTGAACACTTGAGAAAAATATTCTCCTCCTCCATCAGACCTTAGTCTTTTGAGTTTCTGTCCTGTAAGTCTTTCAGCATATGCATGAAAATGTCTGAAAGCTCTAAACACTTCTAATTTCTCTTTCAAAACATAAAGAGTTATCCATCTTGTTGCCTCATCAATGAAAAGAACATAATACCTCGATCCACTGATAGATCCTTCTTTCGTTGGTCCCCATACATCTGTATGTATAAGCTCTAACACTCCATCATGTTTGTAACCATTTTTCTGAAATGGTAACCTGTGGGCTTTTCCCATCTGACAAGCTTCGCACTTGTGAATCATATGTTGATTCTTCATGTTTGGTAATCCTCTCACAGACTGTTTCTCTACCATATCTTTGATTCCCTTTTCATTAAAATGTCCTAGCCTCTTATGCCAGAGGTCTAGTTCTGTAAACACCTCATCACCATGTGTGATCAAGGCTTGACCAACATTCCCTTGTACTTTCAGAGTAAAAAGTCTACCTTCCTTTTTACCATGGACAATCTGTTTGTATCCTTTCTCTGGATCTTCGACAAAAACTCCTTCATTTATAAACCTGACTTGAAAACCTTTTTCTACTATCTGACCCACACTAATCAGATTCTTCGGGATTGTTGGAACATACAAAACATTTGTTAGTAGATCAGCTCCATTCTTACATTTTACCTTTCCAATTGACCTTACATTATTTTTTGTGTTATCACCTGTCTGTACTGTATGATTTGAAATAACTCCTTCAAGTTCTGATAATAATTCTATATTTCCTAACAAATGATTTGAACAACTAGAGTCAATATAGAATACCTTGAGGTTTTCATTCTCCGACACACTTATCGAGTTCATCATCAATGTTGAATGATCGTCATTCTACGTATCATTCGCATAGTTGTAGTAGGTAGTGTTGTGAGACTCATTCTGTCCCCAACTTCTTGCTCCACCTCTACCATATCCGCCTCTTTGGCTTTGTCTTCCTCTTTGATATCTTCCGCTTCTGCCTCTACTGTTATTGTTCTGATTCTGGTTTGACCCTTGAGAATTATGCCAGAAATCATGAGCCAAGTGATTGCTTAATCCACAGATCCAACAGGCTTTCTTGTTATTAGTCTAACTACCTCTTCCTTTACCTCTTTTTCTGACGTTACCTCTTCCTCTTGCATAATTTTCTTGAGCAGTCACTTCTTCTTCATCTTTTTCTTTACCTTTATCACCTTTCTTCTTGTTCTTTGCATACATAGCCGAACTATGTCCTTTATCTCCGTCTGCCTTCAAATCTTGCTCAAACGTTAGCATTAGTCCAAGCAACTGATTTAAATTTGGTACAAAATGATTTAAAGACAATTCAGTTGAGAGTACGAAAGGTTTCCACCTTTCATCTCCTCTCAAACCTGTAAGCACTTGCGCTATTAACCTGTGGTCTTGGATATCTTCACCAATCAATCCAAGACTGTCTGCCAAGTCCTTCATCTTAGTGACATAATCACTAATGTGTTGACTTTGCTTTTTCTTAAATGTTGTGAACTCCGACCATAAGCTAGCCTTTCTAGATTTCATCATATTTTGGACGTGATCTTCCAATGCTCCCCATATGTCTTCTACTTTCTCCAGACCTCTAATGTGTGGTAATAGATGATCCGTAATGGTATTGTAAACATAAGCTCTTGTCGTTGCATCTTTCTTCTACCACAGCTTCAAGGCTTCTAATTCTTCTTTCTTCGGTTGACTATCGTCTTCAAAAGTCGGCTTCTTTTCTTCTCCTGTCACATATTTCATTAAGTCTTTACTCATATGTAAAGCTTCCATGCACATTACCCATGCGGGATAATTATCTCTGTCCAATTTATCAATTGAGATATGATCTGCCATGATCTTCTTCTTTCTGTTACTTCCGGTGAGTGTAATGTTAA
Source organism: Ceratopteris richardii (assembly GCA_020310875.1). Lineage (NCBI taxonomy): Eukaryota > Viridiplantae > Streptophyta > Polypodiopsida > Polypodiales > Pteridaceae > Ceratopteris > Ceratopteris richardii. Next base: position 41,231 of record MU260155.1, on the reverse strand, counting down.
AAGGATTTTACCTTTTGTAGACCTTTACCTTGAGAATGACTTCGGAACGTTTCTTGACGCCGTTTGCTATTGATCACCTCAACTTTCAACTTTCTTTATGAGAAGTCTTCAACTTCTCTTTCCGTTTCTTCTTCTGAGAAACCTTTCCTACTCTTCAAAACCTTTTCTGTTCTGATACCACTTGTGGTTAGCCTGCTTTGATACGACTGATAACCTTTGCTCTTATACCACTCTTGGTGCAGTGCTTATTGCGGAATTCGCTTACACCATAGAAACTAAGCTAGAGTGATGTTAAAACACCTCTATAATCATCAGTAGCTTAGCAAACTTTCTGAAACTGAAACTTTTATAACTGTGTTTAGTGAACATTGAAATTCACTTCACAGAAAGCTTCTCGTTTTCTTCAAGCTTCAATTCTGAACTGATTTACTTCAGACTTTACACTACTATGTTTGTTTACATTTAAACAATCTTTGCGTCACTTAACTTTGTCAAAACTATGTTTTAAACTCACCAAAATTCCATCGGAACTTCACCTGACTGTCGTCGGAATGTCACCGTAATGTTACTGGAATCTTACCGGAATCAACTGCAACTTTGTTTGTGGTTACTTCAAATGTGTTTACATGAAGTAAGGAAGTGATGTGTGAACTTCCTTCACTAAATGAACTCTAACTGAAGTTTAAGAAAAACTTCACCAGTTCTAGATGCCTCTTTCCGGTCAGACTTTGTACTGTGTGTACATATCAATTTCACCGAAATCTTTGATCAGTTTATAGTTGAGACTTATAGCTACAAGATAAGCTATATCTCATACAAAACTTTACACTGTACTTTGAGATCTAACTCATAGAAGTACCGGAAAACCTTTACTGAGAAAACTGTAACTGTTAACTAACTTTTCACAGTAACATGAAATTTCTCAGATTTCTTCACATACAAAGAATGCGCTTAACTTCCACATGAACATGTGTTTTCTATTAGAGAAGATGTGTACAAAATAGCTTGGCCTCACTTTGCTCATAGCTATGGAAAACACTCCTACTCTGAGTAGTTATTCCTTACTATCTCTCTGAGATGAATACCCGACTGTTCAGGTTGTGTTATTCATCTCTACATACGCGATCTATGGTGTCTTCTACTCTATGCTATACGTGCACATTTGCACTCACTTCTACTTGCTCTCTCTACTGCTCTACATTTCGGTTCTATGCTCTCTCTTATACACATTTTGATCGGGTTTCAACAAACTCTAATTCTGGAAATTTCTATGCTGTATAATTCAAACGTGAATTTGTCCCTTCACTAAGGCTTTGATTTTCTGAACACTTTGTTTTTGCTTTTCTTTGTCTTCATGTCGTTATGCATAATTAGTGAGTGAATCTCCAACATCTATCTATCTATCTATCTATCTATCTATCTATCTATCTATCTATCTATCTATCTTAATGGAGATTGTTAATCTCCAAAAGAACAAGTTATTCTCGTATTTAGAGAACCTCTATAACAAGAATAGCTCAAACCTTCTCCAATTTTAGAACATCAATACTCAATTATCAAGATTTTGAAAAATCTGTGAAGATGATGACTCTACAGAAAGTCTACTGCACATATCTTTCTCATTGACCTATCAGTTGTGTAACGTTTTTTATAAAACTTTGCACAAGGTGTCGTCTATAGATTGTGCACCTTGTCCAAGTTGAATTACTCCAAAAGATGCAGTATAACTTGAGAAATGAACTCAAAAAGCTACCTATGTCTAAAACTGTCACCTTGTAGAGTCGACTTTGACACCTGCAACTTCTAAGACATGGTTCTCCAAGACTAGAACCCGTTTAAGCAAATGCTTTTAGCCACAAGTAGTTTACCTTCCAACTTAAAGATTGAGTGCTTGCTTGCTCAAAACTTTAAATTGTAGAAGGAGAACTGATCAAAACATTGACTTCCAATTTTGCGCCTCCTGCAACTTCTCTTCTTCCATTTACACATGTAAATATTCCTACACTCAATTCTCTCAGCTTGATTACAATTAGAAGCCGAAAATTTGTACAGAGGTCAATCACCTATAGACTTAGACTTATGCAAAAGCATTTCACAAAAGATCTAGCAAAGAAGGAGAAAACGCAGAAACATCGAGCACAAATTTCTTTCATTTCTGGAGGAGTTTAAAACTGAATGATGAGAGAGTCTTAACTCACTTCTAGGATGGCTAAAAACTCATACAACTTCTGATTACTCTATTCTCATGCTCTCTCATGCTTGTCCCAACATTTTCCAAAGTATTTATAGGCAAATATTTACAAACTTATGATTATTCAAAAATATAAGTGACCTATATCTGAACTAATGTACATATGTGTACATATCTTTCAACTCCTGAATGTAAACTTCTTCTATGCTTCAAAACTTGATCTTGTCTTCATTCTTTTACTTCCAAAACTTCAATTGTTGATTGCTCTGCACCAACAGCTCCCCCTCAGTCATCAATTGAGGTTTTCTCTATCTTCTTTACGCCTGCCATATCTTTGAATCTTTGTAGCTTTGGTCCATCCAAGCTTTTGGTAAGCATATCAGCTATCTGATCTTTAGTTGAAGTATGTATGACTTCAATCTCTTTATCCATCACCTTCTCTCTCAGAAAGTGATACTGAATCTCAATGTGTTTGGTCCTGGCATGAAAAACAAGGTTAGCAGCTAGATACAATCAACTCATGTTATCTCCATGAATAGTAGGAGTACTCTGAATAATATCAAAACTCTTCATCAGAGTCTTAAGCCATATCACTTCCTTTGTAGCTTCAACCATGCCTTTGTACTCAGCTTCTGTAGATGATAAAGCAACTGTGTGTTGCTTCTTTGAACACCAAGATATTAATTTATCTCCCACATAACACAAGTATCCATATGTTGATCTCCTATCATCACGATTACCTACCCAATCTGCATCACTATATATTTTAATATTTGTATCTGATGTAAAACCATAATACAAACCCTCTTTGAGTGTACCCTTAATGTATCTCAACACTATTTGACTTGCAACCCAATGTTCTTTCCTAGGACAATGCATAAATTGAGACAAAACTCCAACTGCATATGATAAATCAGGCCTAGTTAATGTAGCATAGATAAGACTACCAACCAAACTCTGATATAGCTTCATATCCTTGAATTCTTCTCCACCATATCTGCTCAATTTGGGATTCACCTCAATTGGAGTAGGTGCTACCCTGCAATCATTCATTTTAAACTTGATTAACAAGTTTCTAAAATACCTTTCTTGAGTCACATACACTCCATGTTGAGTGTATGAAATCTCCATGCCCAAGAAATATGACAAATCTCCCAAATCACTAATTTTGAACTCTTTCTCCATTTGTTTCTTTAGGCTTTGAATACCTTTCTCATCTATACCTGTAAGAATTATATCATCAACATATATGCACATATAAATGAACCCATCATCACTTGCTTTAACAAGCAAGCTACTATCTGCCTTAGTTACTTGAAATCCAAGTTCTTTCAAGAACTTCACAAGTCCACAATTCCATGCCCTTGGGGCCTGCTTCAAACCATACAAAGCTCTCTTGAGCTTACACACATGATCTGGATACCTTTTATCTCTGAATCCTTGTGGTTGCTCCATGAAAACATCATCTGAAATGTAACCATTTAAAAAAGCATTCTTTAGATCTAATTGACATAATTTCCAACCTTTACATGCAGCAATGGCTATGAGTGTCCTGATGGTTGTCATCTTTGCCACAGGACTATAGGTCTCATCATAATCAATACCATATGTTTGAGCAAACCCTTTCACAACAAGTCTACCTTTATACCTAGACACACTTCCATCTGCATATCTCTTTGTCTTGTAGACCCACTTGCATCCAATGATCTTCTGACTATTTGGTTTAGGAACCAAATCCCAAGTCTGATTCTCCATTAATGCATCATATTCTTCCTGCATAGCTTTCTCCCAATTTTCCTTACCTTTTGCCTCTTCATATATGGAAGGGTCTTCATCTGCTTTTATCATGTAAGCATAATCTTTGGTAGCCAAAAAAGAAGTGTCATAGCTATACCTTGTAGGTTGCCACTTGTGTCTTGATGACCTTCTGAGTTCTCCACTTCTTGAGCTTTCTGATTCTTCACACTTAGGATCAAATCTTGTCATTTCTTCAACTTCAACCTGCACTTCATTATTCTCCTCTTCATCAAATATTTTAACCTTTGATTTACCCTTCTTTTGACTCACAACTTCTTCATCACTTGTATTAATATTGATTGTACCTGCATACGAAGTACCTTGCTCATCAAATCTAACATCCTTAGACACAATAAATTGCTTTGTGGATGGACTCCACAATCTATAACCCATCTGCTTGTCATCATAACCAATGAATACATACTTTTCAGCTTTAGGTTCTAACTTGTGCCTTAATTGTGATGGCACATATCCATATGCCAAACATCCAAATACTTTGCAATGATCTAAGGTAGGTCTCTTACCCCACCATGCCTCATATGGTTTCATACCCTACAAGGCTTTACATGGAAACCTATTGACCAAATAATTAGATGTATTTACAGCCTCAGCCTACAAATAATTTGGGCAATTTTTCTCCTTCATCATGGATCTTGCAAACTCAACAAGAGTTCTATTCCTCCTCTCTGCTACACCATTTTGTTGAGGAGAGTACCTGCAAGTGATTTCCCTTTTTATACCTGCATTCCACAAGTAATCACTGAACTCATTAGAGAAATACTCTCCCCCTCCATCTGACCTTAGTCTCTTCAATTTATGACCTGTAATTCTTTTTGCATATGCATGATAGTGTTTAAATGTATTAAACACTTCTGAATTATCTTTGATCACATAGATAGTGATCCATCTGGTAGCATCATCAACATAAATCACATAGTACCTTGAACCATTGATACTGAAATCCTTCGATGGTCCCCACACATCTGTATGTACCAACTCAAGCTTCTCTGAATACATGAAACCATGATTGGAGTAAGATTGCTTATGAGCCTTACCTAATTGACATGCCTCACATCTGTATGTCATATGTTGACCTGTAACATTAGGCAATCCAAGCACTGAACCATTGTTAATCATATCTTTGATACCTCTTTCATTGAAGTGTCCAAGCCTCTTGTGCCAAAGATCTAACTCTGAGATCTTATGTCCTCCATAAGTAAACAAGGCATGACCAACATTACCTTGAATCTTCAATGTGAACAACCTTCCTTCTTTCTTCCCTGAAACAATCTGTTTATACCCATTGCTAGGGTCTTCCACAAACACTCCTTCATTAGTGAATCTAACTTCATAACCTTTTTCAACAATTTGTCCTACACTTATCAGATTCTTAGGAATTGTAGGAACATACAAGACCTTACTCAGGAGAGTGCTACCATCCTTAGCCTTCACTGATCCAATTGACTTCACATTGTGCTTTGTATTGTCACATGTTTGAACAACATGATTAGATACCTTATTTTCCAAATCATTCATCAATGCTATGTTATCACTCAGGTGATTGCTACACCTTGAGTCAATGTAGAAGACTCTTTGGTCTTCACTTTGCCTTTCACAAGTTGCATTCATTATCAATGTTGAATCCTCCTTCTAATCTGAAGCATAATTGTAGTAGGTAATATTGTATTGTTGACTTTGGAAACCTCTACCTGCATTTCTTCCAAAGTAACCCCTACTACCTCTTCCTCTGAAGTTACCTCTTTGATTTCTGCCACCTCTTCCTCTTGAATTAAAATTCTGATTATATCCACCATTACTCTGATTATTATGCCAACAATCATTAGCTAAATGATTTGTCTTACCACAAATCCAGCAAGCTTTGACTCCATCTTTATTATTCCTGCCTCTTCCTCTACCTTTGCCACCTCCTCTTCCTCATAGGAAGTTGGCTTGACTAGTTGTGCCTTCATCTTCATTTGCTTGTTGTTTTCCTTTGCTATTTTTCTTCTTATCCTTTGAGTACATTGCATGACTTGTACTCTTGTCACTTTCACCTTTGACATCCTGCTCAAAGGTTAACATATGTCCTAGCAACTGATTTAAATCAGGAGTAAAATGATCAAGTGATAATTCAGTAGATAGAATGAACGGCTTCCATTTGTCATTACCTCTCAGAATTTTTCTTACCAATTTATCCTCCTCAATGTCTTCATCAACTACTCCTAATGCATCTGCAATGTCTT
>MU260155.1:22500-25000 GCA_020310875.1 Ceratopteris richardii | reverse complement strand
GGTACATGTTCCAATTCTTTGATGCAGCCACACTTACCAACACTCTGATTGTTGGCATCTTGGCCACAGGTGAGAATGTCTCCTCATAGTCAATGCCTTGGGTTTGTGCAAAACCCTTGGCGACTAATCTGGCTTTGTACCTATTAATTGTTCCATCAGAATTTCTTTTCAACTTATAGATCCATCTGGATCCTATTACCTTCATAGAATCCTTCTTGGGTACTAACTCCCATGTGTCACTCTCATTGAGTGCTTCAATTTCCTCATCCATAGCTTCTTTCCATTCTGATTTTGTTATTGCTTCTTCATATGAACCTGGTTCTTCATTTGACAAATCCTTGGCAAGATAAACCGAATGTTTAGTAGCAAGAGATGTATCATACCCATATCTGATATGTTTTTTGCTTTCTCTTTGAGATCTTCTGATTGATTGAGTTAAAGATTTAGGTATGTCTTCAAGCTTCTTCATCTTCATTTTGCCCTTGGACTTCCATGCCTTGAATTCTTCAAGGTTGATAGTGTCTTCATCATCTGAACTTGAGTCTTCATTCTGAGTAGGTTCCTCCTTTGCAAGTTTTGGAAATTCCTCTTCCAAGTCATAGGGTAGTTTAACCTTCCTGCATTCATTCTCATACCAAGAATCATTTTCATCAAAGATCACATCTTTGCTTACCATAAATCCCTTATTGATAGGATTATAAAACCTATAACCTTTTTTATTTAAATCATACACAATGAAAATGCATTTTTCAGTCTTTCTCTAGCTTACCTCTTATCTTTGAAGGAATGTGCACATATGCTACACATCCAAATATTTTGCAGTGATCTAATGATGGTCTCTTACCATGCCATGCTTAAGAGGGTGTCATACCATCAAGTGACTTAGATGGTAACCTGTTTATGAGGTAAGTGGCAGTAGAAACACTCTCTGCCCATAGATAGTTAGGTAACTTCTTCTCATTAAGCATAGATCTAGTTGTCGCAACATTTAACCTATTTCTTCTCTCAGCTACCCCATTCTGTTCACGAGAATACCTTGTGGTTATCTCTCTTTTGATGCCTCTCTCCTGCAAGAAGTCTTCAAATTCATTGGAGAAGTACTCACCTCCTCCATCTGACCTTAGCCTCTTCAAATTCCTTCTTGTCTGATTTTCAACTAATGCAAGATATTTCTTAAAACAATTAAATACCTCATCCTTGTGCTTCATTAAGTATAATACAATCCATCTGCTATAATCATCAATGAAAGACACATAGTACCTTGAACCTGAGATGGAGGGGTCTTTGCTAGGTCCCCAAACAGCTGTGTGTACAAGCTCTAGGTAGTCTTCATGCATATATCCTTTCTTGGAGAAGGTTAACCTGTGAGACTTACCAAATTGACAAGCACCACACTTGTAAATCATATGTTGCTTGGACACATTAGGTATCCCAAGCACACATTGGTCCCTGCACATTTGTTTCAAGGTTCTTTCTCCTATGTGTCCTAGCCTTTTGTGCCAAATCTCAAGCTCTGAAGTGTTTGATCTTTATAACTGTAAAGTGAAATATTCTTTGTATCTTCTAACTCAAAAGTGAAAAGTCTACCTGATTTTTGTCCTTTAGCAATCCTCTTCAATCCACGTCTTGGATCCTCCACATATGCTCCATATTGATTGAATCTGACCTGCAAACCTTTCTCCACAATTTGACCAACACTCATCAAATTTTTGGTAATGTTTGGTACATAGAGTACCCTGCTCAACCAATTCTGATTACCATCACAAGTCTTAACATTTCCAACTTTAACTACTGAATGCTTTGTATCATCACCTGTTTGGACTTGATGTTTAGCTTTTGGTTCCTCAAGATCAGAGAGTAGTGCCACATTGCCAGCCACATGATTTGAGCACCCTGAGTCAATGTAGAATAAGTGGTCATCATTTGTACCTGACTTTGAAGTCATGTTCATGATCCGAAGAGAGTCATCCTGCTCCTCTGTGTAGTTGTTGTAGTCCTTTCTGGTTTTGAATCCTCCTTGGTAGTTCCCATTGTAATTGTTGTTGTAATTGTTGTTGTGGCCTTGGTGATGGTTGAACCTTCCTCTTGACTGTGAATATCCACCTCTTTGGTAGCTTCTTCCTCTCTGATTTTTGTAATTCCTGAAACACTCATCTATAATATGATTTGGTAAACCACAAATGTTGCATGGTGATGAGTTATAGGGTCTCCCCCTACCTTGCTTACCTCCTCTACCCCTTCCTCTTGAAGATCTACCTCTTCCTGCATAGTTGGCTTGAGAGGTAGAGCCTTCATCTTCCATTTTTTCGCTCTTGCCTTTATCATTAGACTTCTTATCAGTGTATAGTGCAAAAGAGTTATTACCTTTGGATGTATCTCCATTTTTGGTAACCTTTGCTTTATGTGTAAATAGTTGTCCGATGAGAGTTGTAAGATCTGGCGTGTGCATGTCCATGTAGAGATCCATTGCAGTGGTGAAGCTTTCCCACTTGTCATCACC
>MU260155.1:12500-15000 GCA_020310875.1 Ceratopteris richardii | reverse complement strand
TTTGATAAGTAGACTTGAATCTGCTTTTGAACTTTGATATCCAAGATCATTGAGATACTTCACCAGTCTATAGTTCCAAGCTCTTGGAGCTTGCTTCAATCCATACAATGCTCTTCTCAACCTGCAAACAAAATTTGGATACCTGGAATCTATAAACCCTTGAGGTTGTTCCATGTATACCTCATCTGATATGTATCCATTCAAGAATGCATTTTTTATATCCAATTGACTTAGGGTCCATCCTTTTGAAGCTGCAATAGCAATGATTGTCCTTATAGTTGACATCTTAGCTACAAGACTGAATGTCTCATCATAATCTATGTCATAGGTCTGGGCATAGCCTTTCACCACCAATCTCGCTTTGTATCTGGCTATACTTCCATCTGCAAGCTTCTTCACTTTATAAACCCATTTATTTCCAATAACTTTCTTACCATTTGGTTTAGGAACAAGTTCCCATGTCTTGTTCTCCTCCAGTGCATTGAACTCTTCTTTCATTGCTTCTTCCCATTGTTTCTTACCTTTAGCTTCATCATAGTTCTGAGGTTCTTCATCATCTTTGACCATATATGCATAGTTCTTCTGAGTTATGTAAGAAGTATCATAAGAATACCTTTCTGGTTGTCTTCTAGTCCTGCTTGACCTTCTTGGTTCACATTCTTCATAAGTTTCCGGATACACCTCTTCATCAAATATAGGAGCTTCTTCATCCCTTCTTGTTAATCCAGTTGTGGATGTACTTGCTTGCATATAGTCTTCATCTCTATTTACCTGCACAATTGATTTTCCTTTCTCACATCTTCTTACCTCTTCTTCAAATTCTTCAGCTGTATGACTTTGATCTGCATACCAACTTTTATGATCATCAAATGTAACATCTCTAGAAACAAGAAATTGTTTGGTTAGAGGATTCCACAACCTGTAACCCATCTTCTTTTCATCATAACCAATGAACACATATTTTTCTGCCTTTGGTTCAAGTTTATGTCTAAGTTGTGATGGCACATAAGCATATGCAATTGATCCAAACACTCTACAATGATCTAGTGTTGGTTTCTTACCCCACCAAGCTTCATATGGAGTCATTCCATTCAGAGCTGCACATGGTAATCTATTCACAAGATATGTAGCTGTATTTACAGCCTCAGCCCAAAGATAATTTGGAAAATTCTTCTCCTTCAGCATAGCTCTAGCAAACTCAACCAAAGTCTTGTTCCTTCTTTCTGCTACACCATTTTGTTGTGGTCTATACCTGCAAGTTATTTCTCTCTTAATACCTTCATTCCAAAGATAATCATTGAACTCTTGGGAGAAGTATTCTCCCCCTCCATCAGACCTCAGTCTCTTAAGCTTTTGACCTGTGACTCTCTCTGCATATGCATGAAAATGCTTGAAAGCTCCAAACACTTTTGATCTTTCCTTCAAAACATATAATGTTATCCATCTTGTAGCATCATCAATGAAAAGAACATAATACCTTGAGCCACTGATAGATCCTTCTTTTGTTGGTCCCCATACATCTGTATGAATGAGCTCAAGTACTCCATCATGTTTGAAACCTTTCTTTTGAAATGGTAACCTGTGTGCTTTACCCATTTGACATGCTTCACATTTATAAACCATATGTTGACTTTGCACATTTGGTAATCCTAGTACAGACTAATTAGCAACCATAGCTTTAATTCCTCTTTCATTGAAATGACCTAATCTCTTATGCCAGAGATCAAGTTCTGTAATCACTGCTTCACCATGTGTGAGCAAAGCTTGACCAATGTTCCCTTGCACTCTTAAAGTAAAGAGTCTACCTTCTTTCTTACCAGAGATAATCTGATTATATCCATTCTCTGGATCTTCAACAAATACTCCTTCATTTGTAAACCTGACTTGAAAACCTTTTTCAACTATCTGTCCCACACTAATCAAGTTTTTAGGTATTGTAGGAACATACAAAACATTGGTTAGCAAATCTGCTCCACTCTTGCATTTCACTTTTCCAATTGAATGTACACTATGTCTTGTATTATCACCAGTTTGAACTGTATGACTAGAAATGCCTTTTTCCAATTCTGACATCAATTTTATGTTTCCTGACAAATGATTAGAACATCCAGAGTCAATGTAAAATACCTTTAGATCTTCTTTGTCTGATGTGCTGATTGAATTCATCATCAATGATGTATGACTTTCATTCTGTGTGTCATTTGCATAGTTGTAGTAGGTGGTGTTGTAGGATTGATTATGTCCCCAACTTCTTCCTCCACCTCTACCATAGCCTCCTCTTTGACTTTGTCTACCTCTTTGGAAATTACTTTGATATCTTCCACCTCGACCTCTGCTATTGTTGTTTTGATTCTGGTTTGATCCTTTTTGGTTGTGCCAACAGTCATGAGCCAAATGATTACTCAATCCACAGATCCAGCAAGCCTTTTTGTTGTTATTTTGATTACCTCTTCCTCTTCCAAAACCTCTTGCTCTTCCTCTACCAGTGCCTTTACCTCTT
>MU260154.1:372500-384490 GCA_020310875.1 Ceratopteris richardii | reverse complement strand
AAAACCTCTTGAGAAACCTATAATTTTACGAGTGTGGCTGAAAACACAGCCCCAAAGTTTGTTATTTATTGTCTGAGAAGTACAAAGACACTCTTCTTGATGTTCTTGGACCTGTGTGAAGAGAACTATGTGCAAAAGTACTCCAAAATGGCTCCAAAAGACACCCCAAAAATGCTTCAGAAATAGGCTTTGAAAGCAAAGAATGAAGCTTTGAGGGACTAAAACATGTTCAAGGTAATGTCAACCTTGGACTTTCCCCTTCTTCAGACACCACAAGAGTGCAGCTTAGTGGCAAGAGATTGCCACGGTTAAGTGAGCTCAGGGGGGAACAATACTGGGATGGGTAACCTCTCACGAAGTACCGGGAATCTATATTCCTTGATCGCTGAGGTCCTTCCTCGCACGGTGCCAACAGTGACTTTGGTGACTTGGATAACACGGTATGCCAAGGTCTATTCCTTGGTCGCCGCCTTATTCATAAGCCTTTGAGAAAGCCGAGAGAAATCCGGGGGGGGGGGGGGGAGAAGAACAAGGATGGAGCACCACACACAATACTAAATTTATTACCACTAGAATGTACAGAGATCAGTAATCTGTTAAGGAAGTCGGCATATATACAAGCTCCGGAAAAAACCTTCTATAAAAGGAAAAAGTGTTTGGTGGTCCTAGAGTGTTCACACATGCCACTACCTAAATATATCAACAGTCCATACTTTCCATCTGTGCGTCTATCAGAGATGACAAAGTGTTGAAGTGTAAGCGAAAGTCCAAGGGCCAAAGTAAGTCAGAAACAGGCCACAGCAAGGAAGTAAAGACAAAGGGGGTCTTCATTACTCGTATGTTCCATAAAGATATCATTACTCGAATTTGTCCCAAATTTTCCCATGTCGAGGGGTCTGAGTAGCCTCTGTAGCGGACTCACAAGAATCTGACTTTGAGGTGTCCGCATTTTCTTCGTTGGGAGTATTGATCACTTTTGGACATGAAACAACAACAGAGATATAATGAAAACATCGATGAGCATTTGGATATCTCCTCGTGTGTTTGTTATATATATATATATATATATATATATATATATATATATATATATATATATATATATATATATATGTGTGTGTGTGTGTGTGTGTGTGTGTGCGTAACTAGGACTAAAGCGGGAGCAGATCTTGACTTTTCACTAGAATCCAATGAATAGTTATTACCTGCAATGTCGGTTCTATATAAGCCGTTAAATATGATAATATTAGATTCAGATTTATATAGATAAACGAAAATTATATATAATACTTTTATGTACATGTTCCCCCAGATGTAGCAATGAAGAAAGTGATTATGCTTTTGAGCTCGTACCATTCGAACTATTTTTTGGCGTTGAACCATGAAGAGCGAACATGGTGCAAACCTTGAGATGACATGAAACATAGAAACCCCGTCAAATTCAGAAAACATTAAGATTTCTTAATCCATTGCATTTCTAAAAGAGAATGCCTTGGTTCGGGCATGTTACAAATCCTCCAAGAGATTTTAAAATAAATAAAATATATCTTATTGCAAGAAAAACTTATGCGTGACGCATAAAATAAATTGTAATCATCTCAAATGTATTTTAGTCCAAGGAAAAGTCGAGATCGTGCGAAATCTTTCATGGATGGTCAGCATTCCGATTCTTAGTATGGATGCGTCCATTCATCTTCTTCTTCTATCAATTTACGTACGTTAATTCTTTGCATACATACATACATACATCAGTTCTTACTTACTGTTGGAGTATGGGGAGGAAGGAAACACAGAAACAACGTGAGAGAAAAAGGAGAACAATTCGAGCATAGCACACAATGTATTATTAAATTTGGAATGTACAAAGATAAGTAGTTGTAGATCGGACCTTGCAGAAATATGTACGTAGAGATAGTATAGAAATGAAATCTCACAAAAGCATAAATAAAATAGAAAGAGACAAGAGACTTCGTACAAAATTGGGTACAATCTCCCCCCACATACTCTGATGGACAAATCTATCACAATATGTGTATTTCTAGGTACTTTCCATTATGTCCTCAATAGAAGATACATGAGGCGGCGTTTCAAAAGCCATGTGTTTATGAAAATATGCTTTATTTACAAATCCTCATTTTTCAAGCGATCTACTATTTTTACAAAAACGTCGATTTCTGAGCCATCTATTATTTCTACAAAAATATCGATCTCTAAGCAATCTACTATCTTTTAAATATCATCAAAAATATCTGAATAAATACATGCAGGTTCATATCCTGATGATTCTTCACTGGCTAAAACAAACACAGTCACATTAGAAACCTCTAGACATTAAAATCCATATAATATTCATTATTCCATAAAGTATAACAATAGCCCATTAGAGTTTGACACCTTAATACGATCAAAGAGAAAACAACCTAATTCTAGAAGATTGCCAACCAATGTGGATAATATCAATCCATTTTAGGAATCCAAATGGTTTTGGAAGGGAGAGAGTAGAAGAAAAAAGAAGGATCTACAAAGAAGCGCAGAGGCCTTATCCCCCTATACAATGGATAATTTGAAGAAAAACATTCTTGATGTGGGATATCTAAGTTTGGAGAGAAACACTCTCTCCAAATCTTTCAGAGAACCTCACTTCTAATCATGTTGCAAAGGATAGAGGATCAGGAAACTGCCTCCTCAAGGAATGCTTATTTCTAGTCGATCGATCTATCAAACTTAAGATGCTCTTTGAAAGTCCTCCTGAGAGAGGCACTTTTGGGGCATGCAAAAAAGAGGTATTGAAGGTCTCACTTCCCTTCTGGAGAATTTTCCATACAAGGTTCAACTTCTTGCATTCTATAAGAGGGTGCCAAAGATCATTGAATTTGAGATTCCATAGATTCCATGACCGATTCAAGGACAACTTCCTATTGAGATCTTCAAAGAATTTTGGTGGTTGCCTTACTCTAAAGACAACTTCGATCTGATTCTTTTAAATTAATACCTTTCATATTAGGATCTTCTTTTCCAATAAGAAGGTGACTCTCTACGTCCCTGCAAACAATTATCTTTTGAGTTAAGGGGCATCAATACTTGTAGCTCACTGTAAATCTTTGATCAATGTCCTCCAATCTTATCTGGTTTCTCTCAAGATTGGAACCATTGGTCCTTCTATTCTTAGAATATTTTTGACCAAAATTTTTGGTCCCTTTGTAGGCTAGCTGTTCTTTTGATTCTCTTGGATGCCATAAATTAGAAACCAAATGGAGTCATTTTTTCTAATATTGACACTCAACTTCCTATCATTGCTAACCCTATGGTGCTTCTTCATCTTTTCCTAGGTGGACAAAAACAAGGCCATGAAAGCAGATCCTTTAGAGGTAACTACAATCTTTATAACTTGAAATCTATTACTTCAAAGTTAATGAAACTTTGTATGTAAGCGCAAAAGGGTCTTATGTAAGTGGTTCAAGTGAAAGTTTGGAAATTGAATGCTCACACATAGACAAATGAACAACACACCTTGACTAACTAAATCAAGCTACTATAGCTCCACAAAAAGAATGAATACTCAAGATATATGAATCATAATGTGTATTCATATTGTGCATTTGATAGAAGGAAGACTACTCTCACATAGACAAATGAACAACACACCTTGACTCACTAAATCAAGCTACTATAGCTCCACAAAAAGAATGAATACTCAAGATATATGAATCATAATGTGTATTCATATTGTGCATTTGATAGAAGGAAGTTATGGAGGACTACTCTCACTTGAAGCGAGTACAACAATGTCTGCTCAAGAATCACATGAAAACTCTCTCTATCCTATGAGTAGAAGGTGGGATATTTATTTTGGCTCCCTTCATCCAGGAGAATAGTCCTACTTTTAGCTTTTAAATTTGACCAAGATAAGGCGAAGATTTTTTCCTTTTATCTTTATAAACATAGAATAATATGACTACATCTTTGTGAGATAACTAATAAGAGTAATCGATAAGATTTAGCAAAGCTCTTAGGCTTGCTTCTTGCACCAACAACTCCCTCCCAAAGCTAAAAGCCTTGAGTCTTAAATTCTTCAATATCTCTCGGATTCCAATTAAAGTTTTGAATTTCTTCAACTTGTTTTCATCGAATGCCTTTATCAACATTTCTTCACATTGTTAATGACTTGAAATATATCATAATTAATCTCCTTTCTTCTTAGCTTTCCTATGACATAATGATAATGTACTTATATGTTTTTTTTCTTGGCATGATAGATTCACTTAGTAGCAAGATGCAATGAATCAATATTGTTATAATTTAGGGCATAATGGAATGTTATATGTATTTTAATGTGTTAAGGTTTTAATGTGATTGTGTTTTGATTTTGTAGGTGAAGAATCATCAGAGCGTTAATGTGCATGGATTTATTCACATATTTTTAGGATATTTAAAAGTTAGTATTTTAGTTATTTTATCAAAAAACACTAGATCACTTCGAAAGTGATGTTTCGCTAAAAATGTAGAATGCTTAGAGAGCAATGATTTGTAAATCAAGCAAATTTTTGTAACTTATAAGTACAGATACTCAGAGTCATCCATCAGATTATGTTGGGGGAGATTATACAAAATCTTCTGTTCAGTTTCTTATCTCTTCTATTTTGTGTATGCTTTTGTGAGATTTTGTTTCTATACTATCTTTGCATATGTGCATGTGTAAGATCTAGTCAACAGTTGTGTCGAAGTCTGCATGCATCTACACAGGTGTAATTGTCGATGTCTGTTCCTACTTTGTCTCATGCATTCAGGATCCGACATCCATTTCAGTTAGTCAATTCCCATCTCTTCTAATGTGTATCTTCCTTTCTCTTCTCTCTCTCTTTCTTTCTCTATCTCTCTCTATCTCTCTCTCTTTCTCTCTCTCTTTCTCTCTCTCTCTCTCCTTCTCTATCTATCAATAGCGAATAAAGCAATCACTTACAAGTATATCTCTTTTTGAATCGTTGTCGTCAAAGTGTAATGTAGGTCGTCTCTCGTCCAATTCCAAACAATCGACGCCAACAAACTTCTGCAGAATCAAAGTAAAGAGAAATTAGAAACCCTAAAGCATAGAGAAACACAAATGCTAACAGTACGCGTAGCACTTACCAATATATGAGAGCTAAGCCGAGAGAGAGTGTGTGTGTGTAGAGAGAGAGATCCGTGTGTGTGTGTGCACAAGACAATGCAGGTTCGCGCGCGCAAGTTCGACACTAGACCGACACTACTCAAACACACGCAAAAATGTGAAGTTTTGCTCTTGGGTTTGTGGTATGTTTAAAAATTTTCCGCCGGTATAGGCGCCGGTATGGACGTCGGTATAAGCGTCGGTAGTTGCCAGTAATTTACCGACGCTTATACCGACGCTCATACTGATGCATATACCGACGCCTATACCGACGCTTATACCAGCGGCTGTGGGCCACAGCGACGATCCGTTTAAAACGGTCATACCGACGGTCACTTGACCGTCGGTATCTCTTAGTGAGATTTTCTGAGGTTTATACCGACGCCTACTATGACCGTCGGTATATGCAGAGTCGGTATGCCCCTCATATGTTGTAGTGACAGTAGATGTCTTTGCAATAAGTACATGTTTAAGTGTGTCAAAAGTACAAACCCTAATGAGGAAAGGAGTAAAGGAGCTCGGAGAAGCTAACCAAATACCAACTAATTCAAAAACAAATCAAATAAAAAATTAAGATACTCAAACAAGAAATCAATATGAAGCTTCTTCTCGTACAACAAACTCCTTGCATATCATAGAAAGTAATGATATAAATATTAAACCAAAATATAAAATAAGCCAAAAGCCAAAGATGTCGTCTCAAGATGAACATGAAGAAATTCTCAATAGAATTGATGCCAACAAAAATGATGTCAAGATCAAGGAGATGTCAATAAGTAGTTCTCTAAAAAGTGATATGCATGCAAACATGATGAGTGCGATGCTCATCATGAGGATAACTCAATTACAGATCAAGTTTTTGATATTCCTCTGAGTGATTTTACATTAGATATATATCAAGAGATGCACGACAATGATCCTACTTATACGATAGAGGATAAACCACTAATTGGAGTTCTAGAGAGTGATATATATGTGGATAATACCACACTCCATGAAGAGGGGTATGAGAACGATCCTGAGAAGGATGAAAATAAGTCCTCGATTGCTCATTCACATAGTGAAATGTAGGCAAATAACTATCATGCTGAGTTGGGTTCCTATGAGAATATGATTGAGCATGAAGTGTCAAATGAAACACTCATAGAAATGCATGACAAATCTAATGAAGAATTTGTACTGAGTGAGGGTGAGTATGAAAAGATAGAAATTTATGAATCCACTGGAGGCTAGATTTAGCCACTATGAATTGAATGAAGAATCACTTGATTCACCTGTAGCTGTAGAAGGATTCGTATGTGAGGATGCACTTGACCAAGAGTCGATGATCGACGAGATGGATAAAGAATGTGGTCTAAGCATATCCTTTGAGGATAATAGGCAAGAGAGGACGGAAGTAGGTATAGAAAACTATAGTGACCTTTTGAATAAAGAGGGGTTTAGTGATTTAGATGAACAAGAGTTTCTTAATTTTGACGACATTGAATCACTCCATGAGGAAGAGCGAGTAGATTTCAAAAGTGATGATGAAGAGCTGCTGAATAGATTGGAAGAAGTGGACCTTATAATTTTGGGAACTCGGGTAGAAAGGAATGATCTCGCTCAAGTTTTCAAATATGAATATGCATCAATGTTTGAGCATGATGAACACATCTATCCGAGGTGGGACTCAAACGAGTTGATTCAAAAACCCCTACCTGATAAAGATGGAAATATAAAAGAAGATGATGAGAAGGATGAAAGTTCTTCAAATGATTCCAAACGGAAAATAGAATGAAATGTGTGTTTGCAAGGACGTTCTGATGATAAACCAAATATGTTTAAATCCGAAACTGCATATCTTGATTTTGCATCTCGTGAATTTGAAAGAATCACAAATAAAGATATCTACCTTCATATACTTGAAGCATGGATTTCCAAAGTTTCTAAGAATTATATACACCACACAAGCCGGTAAGAGGTAGGCAAGCAAATAACGTGGCGTATGTACATATTTACTGTTTATGAATGCAACCCTGATTGATGCGATTGAAAGATGGCTTGTTTTTAGACATACCGTCTTTGGGGAGCCTTTATTTGTCAAAATGTATTGGAAATGAATTTATTGAACTTAGAAGAAATTCAAAAGTGATTTTTGTAAATATAAGTATGTAAATACTTAATAATTATGTTTTGAATTTTTGAGGTGGATAAAAATAAATATGAAAATAAATAAATAAATGAATAAATAGATATATAAATACATAAATAAATAAAGAAATAGAAAAATACATAAAGGAAATAAATAAATTAATACAAATAAAGCATAAATAAATAAGTAAACAAATAAATAAATAAAAAATAAATAAGAACATAACTAAATAAATAAATATATAATAAACTAATTCACATATATATATATATATATATATATATATATATATATATATATATATATATATATATATATATATATATATATAATATTCATAAATATATAAATAAATAAACAAATAAATAAGTATTTAAATTAATAAATTAAATACGTAAATAATAAATAAATATATAAATAAGTAGAAAAGTAAGTGCTATTCAAGTAGATGAAATTGTTTCAAATAATCTTTTTAAATATAATGCTAGTGATGTGTTTTTAGAGTTTATGAGTATAAGTGAAGATTGGGAGCCGATTACAAATCGGGAATTTGAATGGATCATGAAAAGAGCAATGGTTTTTGAACTGGTTACACATAATGTATTGAAGATAGATATTTGTAAAGTATTTTTGTGGATTGCATGTTTATATATGAGTATTTTGATGGATTGCCATTTCTTATTATATGTTTATTGTTTGAATGCAGGAGAAGATCGAAGGAAGGTGCTGGAGAGTAAATTAGAGTTCAAAAAAGCCTTGTCTTTTTTCTTAGTTCTCATGTTAACCAAAATATTCTTCACGCCCATTTTGAGATCCATTGCATGCCAAATATGCATATAAAAATGTGTAGAAAACATGTCTGTTGATTCCAATAGAAGCACGTCCATCTTCAAATGAATTAGATAGTTAAATATCATTGTAAATAAAAATAATAAATCAAGTTTTGAGTAATTAGAGAGAACAGTTCTGAGTAAGGAAGAGTGATTGCATCTCTAAGAAAGTGGAGTTGTGAGTGATGCGAGCTTCCTTGCTTAGATACCATAAAACCTCGATTTTTCTGCATCATTTGTTTCCCTTCATGCACCTAACACATGCATAAGTGAAATGTACAGAGCACGCATATTTTTTAAACTGTAGGTGCACGCTTTATTGCAGTGGTAATGAGTTATGTACGTAACTAGATGCCTATGTGTGAATATATTTAAAGAATAGTACATTTAAATTACATGATTGCATGCTTTATCTATAAATGCTAATGTGTATGGGTGTATATACCTTTGTGTGATGTTTCAGTGTGTAAAAATTTGGTTATATGTGAAAGTGTACATGTGCATGTGGAATTATGTTCATGTATAAGTGTGCTCATAAATGAGTATCTATTTGTATGTGGTTATAAATGTAGAAGGTCCATGTATGTGAATGTGGTGTATGTATGGTATATATATGTGTATGTGGTTTAATGTACCTATTAATGCATGTGACATGTAGGAGTAAAACTTTGTGAATGCATGTGAGTCACTATGTCCTGATTACATCTTGAATATGCATGTACACAAAGATAGTACAAAAATTAAATCTAACATTAGCATACACATACTAGAGAAAGACAAGAGACTGAACACAAGATTGGGAACAATCCCCCCCTCATATACTCTTATGGATGTGTCTATCAACGTATATGTATTTATAGGTATTTTTCATTACATATTGAATAAAAGATACATAAGGACAGTGCTTCAAGAAACCATGTGTTTACAAAAATCTTGTTTATTTAAAAATTTATCACTTTCTAAGCGATCCACTATTTTTTACAAAGTCGTTGCTTTCTATGACATCTACTACCTTTAGAAAAGAAAAATAAAATTCTATCTTTCAACTATCTTCAAAAGTTTCTAAATAAATCCACGTGCACTCATGCCCTCATAATTCTTTACTTGCTAAATCAAGACACAATCACATTAAAATCCATATGACATTCTATTATTCCATAAAAATATAGCATGCCTCCCAATTGAAAAGAAACTGACCTCAGTTGATAAGAATAAAATAGACATTGATGGTTAGAAACATGTCCCATCGCTCAACAATCATAAGCATGTTCCATGTAAAGACACATGCATGGAAATGGAGAACAATAATTTAATGTGATTATTATATGCAGTAATCAAATGATCATAATGTGGAGTTAGTGATGTCTTATGAATCCATTGAGATTCTTCGAGTGAATGTTTTTTATATTTCACCATCTATGATATTGCTTACTAGTGCATGTAGTAGTAACATTATAATCAAGTATTTTCTATGGAACTAAAATTTTAGCATCCTCTTCAAGTAAAGGAGGATCATCTAAAATATGAGCAAGTGGTAAAGTTCCTTTAAAAGATTTCAATAAGCTAATATGAAAAGAATGATGTATAGTCAAATGAGAAGGTATCTCTAATTTTAAAGAATTCAATTTATTGTTTGAATAATATGGAAAGGTCCATAGTAACATGGTGCAAGTTTAAACTTAGGATGTTGTGAAATATTTTCCAAAATTCTTTTAATTATTTGTAAACATACCAACTCATTTTCATTAAATTGTTTAGGTACTCATTTCTTATTAACATTATGCATGTGAAATCCTTGAATCTTCTTAATGTTCTCATGAACCTCATGAAGTGTTAAAATATGATAATGTGCAAAAGAATAAGTGATAGCTATATCAGTTTGAGTGATAGACATGGGAGGGGGAAGATTTTTACCATAAATAATTTCATACAGAGCAGTTGCGTACTAGTATGTGTTGTGTTATTATATGCAATTATAGATGCAAATTGTAGTAAAGGAGCTTTCGCATCCCACTTACTTGGACTATCTAATATACTACTATTCATAGCTTCACTTTCCCCATTCCATTCAAGTTGAAATGCAGAGCTAAAGACTATTTACAAACCTCAATTTTGAAATAAAGGAACCCAAAACTGATTACAAAAACAAACATCTTGATATGAAAGAATAACTTGTGGAATACCAGGATGCAGAAACATACATTTAATAACTAACTTAGTAGCTTGAGCTGTAGAAAGACTCCTTTTACAAGGAATGAAATATGTTTGTTTATTGAACCTATCAA
This sequence comes from Ceratopteris richardii, assembly GCA_020310875.1. NCBI lineage: Eukaryota > Viridiplantae > Streptophyta > Polypodiopsida > Polypodiales > Pteridaceae > Ceratopteris > Ceratopteris richardii. The sequence continues at coordinate 374,098 of MU260154.1, read as the reverse complement.
CAATTGTCTAAAATCATGTTATTATGAGATCAATCACTTTATCAATCATTCACTCATATATATATATATATATATATATATATATATATATATATATATATATATATATATATATATATATATATATATATATATATCATTCACTTAATCAATGATTTTCTTTTTCTGAAGTGTCTTACTCAGCACACATCTCTCAATCAATCTCATATATATATATATATATATATATATATATATATATATATATATATATATATATATATATATATATGTGTGTGTGTGTGTGTGTGTGTGTGTGTGTGTGTGTATAAAGATATGTATGAATTTAAGGAAATCATGTAGAATGAAGATAGCAAATATCTATTATGGGTTTGCATGAAGCGTGAATGACTAGAAATTATATGAATCAGATTAGTTAGCAGACTATAGATTTTGAGAGTGAAAGCTTAGGGATGTGATGGCATGCTTAGACAGAGTGCATGTATATACTCATTGATTTGAATGCTTAGTGAGTGGGAATCTTTGGGTCCTACTATTCATTTCTTACGAGACCTTACCTCCATATGGATCATGAGTTATGAAAAAAAACTTCATACTCAAGCTAGCTTATATGTGTGTGCATGTTGTTAGTGCGCTGTGATGGGCTAGTAGGCGGGTGGAACCACCTTGGTTGGGCGATCAAGGCCATGACCCGTAGCTAGTTTCATCGTAGGCCTGACTTATTTGTTGTCATGCGCCTGCATGGGTCGGTAGGCAGGTGGAGTTACTCTCGTCGGGTGGTCAGAGCCATGAGCTGACGTCGATTTCATGTAGGGCTGACATTGTGTATGTCGTGTGCTATGTCGGATCGGCAGACAGGTGGGGTAAACTTGGACGGGCGGACAAGTTCATGAGTCGCACCCGATTTTGACGTAGGCCGATTTGTGAAAATGAAAGATAAAAAGAAATGCTGAGCTGAGATGAAGAGAAAAAGAAAAATAAAATAAAAAAGAAAAAGGAAAAGGAAAGAGATCTAATGGAGAGTTGGAGAGTAGAGAGAAATAGTAGGAATCTACAAACAGAGCTAGTAGAAACATAAGTATATGCTAGTACTTAGAATGAGTAGTTGGATAGGAACCAGTTGAACGAATAGAAGATCTCAAAAGCCAACGGTTTATTCATGTGATTACTTGTTAGATTGCAGACGCAGAAACATAGTATGATGTTTGTAAAGCTTCAATCTGCATAATTTTCTAAAATTTATACTAATCTTTATAAAAATTACATGTACTGCATGAGATCATGTTATGATTTCGAAAAGAAAAACGTAAAAAGTAAAAAGAGTTTTCAAAAAAACCCTAATACGCTTATGTTGGATCTTGCACATTGGCCCATCAGGACGATGTGCAGGTTTAGTGGGGGGGAATGTCTGGATGAAAGCTTGCAGGGAGTGTGCATTGTTTTTTTTCAAAGTTCATTGTTTTATGAGTTTTGTGTGATGTTTTGATTGAAAAAGTGATATGTTCTTTGTATGATTTGGCCAATTTGATTGATTGAGAGATTTTAAACCATGATAGATATGTACGTTAGACGTGTGTGTGTAACTAACTAACTTTAGA
>MU260154.1:357500-362500 GCA_020310875.1 Ceratopteris richardii | reverse complement strand
AAACTTGATTACATCCTTGAAAATATGAGGCCACCATAACCCTTTGTGGATGATTCTATGAGCCAATTCTTCCCCCTTTAGGTGTCCTTCATTGTGTGCAGCCTCCAGCAAAAGATTTACCTCTTCTGGATAGACACACCTTCTCAATATATCATCCTGACAGTATTTATATAAATTTCCATTTATAAGAGAATATGCTTTGGTTTTCAGGAGCAATCTTCTCTTTTCTACAGGTGTCAAGTGTTCTGGGATCTTTCCAGTAGTAAGAACTAGGAGAATTTCATCATACCAACCAGTCCGAATTGCTATCAGGAAGAGATTGCTATCGACCAGTTCGTCATTGATACCTGTTGCCTTCTCGCTCATTGCCGTCCTGGACACTTGATCTGCCATGTAGTGCTCTTTTCCTGGCTTAATATGAATATCAAAATTAAATTCTTGAAATAGGAGTAACCATCTCCAAATCCTTCCAGCTACTCTAGGCTTGTTTATCAAATACTTCAAGGGCTGATGATCAGAAATAACAATGAAATGTACACCAAGGAGATAATGTTAGAACTTTTGAAGAGCAAATACGATAGCCAAACCTTCTCTTTCCGTTGTACTGTAATTTCTTTAAGCTTTGTTGAGTAGTCTGCTTGCATAAGAGATAGGTCTATCCACTTTGTGAGATGATGGTTGAGCTAGAACTGCACCAACAACATGAAGACTAGCATCTGTATGCACATGTCAAAATTCCAATGACCAATTAGGAACACTTAAAAGTGGAGCAGTACATAGCCTCAACTTTAGTTCACAAAATGCTTTTTCGGCTTCAGCACTCCATGAGAAAGGGATCTTTTTACTGGCAAGCCTTGACAAGGGCTTAGCAATTTCTGAATACATCCTAATGAATCTTTTGTGATACCCTGCATGGCCCAAGAAACTTTGCACTTCCTTTGGGCTTTGTGGAATTGGCATAGAAAGAATAGCTGTAACCTTTGCAGGGTCAACAGTTATACCTTCAGCAGATACTATGTGACCAAGAAGAGTACCCTTAGTGACAAAAAAGTGACATTTATCAGGATTCAATTTCAAACCCGTTTTGAGATATTGCTCAAAAATTTCTTTTAGATTTTCCAAATGATCATGGAAATCTTGAACTGCCGCCCTTCTATCTGTACCTGAGAATACTGAAAATTCATCCATAAATATGCGGAGAAAGGTTGTTAACTATTTGCCCAATATCAGATACATCGTTCTATTAAATGAAGCTGGCGCATTCTCATCCATAAATATGCGGAGAAAGGTTGTTAACTATTTGCCCAATATCAGATACATCGTTCTATTAAATGAAGCTGGCGCATTCTTCAAACCAAAAGCCATACGAGTATAGACATAAGTGCCCCAGGGAGTAACAAAGGCTATTTTGTCCCTATCATCAGGGTAAATTACTATCTGGTTGTAGCCACTAAAACCATCCAAGAAACTATACAAAGTGTGACTAGCTACTTCCTCAAGCACTTGCTCTGTGAAAGGCTGAGGAAATCCATCTTGAATAGTCACTTTATTCAAAGCACGAAAATCAACACATACTCTTAATTTTCCACTATTCTTCTTGGGCACAATAACCATAGAAGAAAGCCACCTGGAATGTTCTACTGGCACAATTATACCTGCTTCTTCTAGTTTTGTAATCTCTGCTTTTACCGCCTCTGCATACTTTGGATTGAGTCGATACGGCCTACTTCTTACAGGCGCGGCTCCCTCAACTAAGGGTATCCGATGTAGCCCAAGCTCTTTTGGTATCCCTGTTAAATCTTTGTAGGACCATGCGAAGAAACTTTTATAAGTAAAAAGCAAAGAAGTTACCTTCTGTAGCAAGGGAGGATAATGCCACAACAAGGATGCCAAATGGACCATTTGAGGGTTCTCTTCATCCCCTAAATTTACTTCTTGAACCAATGTTTCAGGACTGGTCTTGCTTGAGAAATCATCTCCACTATATGCAGGAGTGGATTTTAATTTATAATCTGCAACCTGTTCTTTCATCCATCCTTGAGGTATATCTGCAAAAGGAAGATCTTCTCTGCTCTTAGGTTCATAGTCTTCCCTCTCTGATACTTTTATATTGGTTGCGTCTTCAAAGCTTGTATTTTCCTTCAATTGCTCATTCTCCAACACCTTGTTGTCTTCATTGACCTTTTCTGTAATTTCCTTATCTGCAACTTCTTCCTCAATTTCATTGATCTCCACTGTGCAACACTCTGCACTTCCCATCATCCAATTTAACAATGTATCATCTTCTTGGGGTAGAGAGGGCATTACCTGAGTATCCACAGTGTATCCAGTGGTTTTTCCTGAATCAAATCCTTCTTCCAAGTGTAGTTGCAATTGGCTATTGGTGCTTGTTGAAATCCATAGTTTATTTTTTCCCCAATCTTGCAAAGCTTTTGCTTGTCTTAGCCAAGGTCTCCCCAGCAGCAAAGGATAGGAAGTCTCCTGTGGAAGTGCAATAACGACAAAATCCAACACAAAGTGGCAACCCTGTACTATCATCCGTACCTTTTCAATAATGCCAAGAGGCGCAACCCGATGTTGATCTGCTAGTGTAACTGTAAATGGTGCCATTTTGGTGGGGTTCAAATTTAGCTTCTTCATTGTAAAATCTGGCATCAAATTGATACCAGAGCCTCCATCTATGATCACACCTGTAAGACCTTCATCCTTTATACAAACTGATAATCTTGAACTTTGGTAGTCTGCTAAGGGTGCAGGGGGAAAATCAACCATGAATCCATCTATACTAGGTGATCGGACTAAGTGAGCAGAGTGTATAATCTTCAGTAAGTCACTTCTTATTTTTGAATCCAACCTTATAAGTTCATATAGACTAACCTTGTGATGAATACCTTTCAAGATCTGTTCAATGTTTACCTCCTGAGTGTTTTCTTGCAGACTTGATGGTTGACCCTTTAGAGAAGTAGTCATCTTATCATAAGCTCCTTCAATTTCTACTTGATCCTTCCATCCAGACTTCATTTCCTCCTCTTTATCCTGAAACCCCTGTTGTTCATCTCTCTGGGTTACAGCTGCTTGCCTAGCTCTAGTCATTATGGGCATAGTAGAGGATGAGACAGCATAAGTCTGAGTGGTTTTCACTTCTTCATGTGGAGAGACTCCAATGATGTGGATTGGAGCAGGACCACCTCTTGGGCAATCTTTAGTATAATGATCCTTGGCCTCTGGACAATGTTGACAAGGAGGCGCATCTTCTAGAAGAGAACACCGATTTTGCATGTGGCCATACTCACCACAACGATAGCACATCAAAGGTCTATTGTATCTAGGCTTTGCGGGTCGATTCTCCTCCCTATTAGATGTATTTGAAGTACTAGCATAATATGAATCCAAATTTTGAGGGCTACCTCTCTGCTGTGTACCCTTGAGTTAGTAGCAATCTCTAGCTTCATGACCATCTTTTCCACAAAATTGACAGCTTACCTTAATAGGGCAATTAGCATTGGAATGTCCATTGTTATTACAGATTGTACACCAAATTTGTCTCCTTATATCCTGAGTGGTCTTCAAATCTTCTAACTCTCGGTGAAGTTGAGCTACTTCATCATCAGTGCGACGTAGTGGTGGCAAGACCTTCTCTTCTTGTTGATTTTGTTGCATCTTCAATGCTTCCAGTTCCCTCCTTAGTTGCTCAATAGGATCCAGATCTGCAGCATACTTTGGTTGTGTATCCCCTTCAAAATGTTGCCTTGCTTCTTCAATATGTGATTCTGCTGCAACAAAATCATTGAGGGTAGCATCCAATCTAAGAGACTCATGAAGCTTCTGTTGAGATGACCTGGGCAGAGCCTTCTCAATCCATTTTTTTACCAAGAAATCACCTGGAGCATGTGGTAGACGTGCAACAAGTGCTTTTGTTCTAGTGTGAAGTTCATGAAAGGATTCACCTGGCCTTATCTTCAAATTCTCTAGCTGATCTAGAGCTCTTTCCGAAGAATCACTTGGTCTGAATGTTAGTGAGAAAGCCGCCTTCAGAGCCTCCCAAGTAGTAAAATGGCCATCTGTATATTGACTGTACCATTTATCTGCAAGACCCTCCAATGTAGATGGAAAAACTGCTAGCATTGCATCCTCTCTATTTTGCAAACCACGTCCACGACATAAAGAGATGAATCTCCTCACATGATCATCAGCATCCTCATAAGCATGTCCCTTGAAGGTAGGGAATTTAATGTTTAATCTGGAGAGTAAATGAGAGAGATCCTCCATTTGTACTGGTGTTTCTTTCGACGTATCTGAGGAGAAGTCTAGAGTTCTCCTATACCCCTCTTTTGACAATGGTGTCGCACCTAAATCAATAGAGAGATTTAGGGAAGGCAAAGGGGAGGTAGACTCACTAGCCGTGGTTATTGCTAACTTGTTAAGGCTCCTCCGAACATGAAGAGACTCCTTATCTGCTCGTGTATGGGTCACGTACCTATTCGCATAGTGCAAAACACCTCTCACAGAAATGCAAAGGTCCCACCGGGCGTGCCAAACTGTAGAGGAGGTACTGGGATATCCGCTTTTAACAAAAGTAGAGAATGAAAACTAAGCACGTCCAGTACATCACCTACTCAAGGGGGGTTCTCTTTAGGGAAGTATACCCTTTAACATTTCATTGAGCAGGTAGATAACACGGATTGCATAGAGTGGTAAATACTTCACAAAATATGGATAATCAATGACCAAGGAAGACCATACACTTCTTGATTCGAATCAGACGATTACAAGGTTGGGCAGAGTGATGCTCAAAAGTGCAAGCTTAGGGCTGACAAGCCACCCTAAAAGTATTAACTCCAATACAACAGATCAGCATAAGGGGCCGCTGATATGCAGGCTAACTCAGAGCAATACAAATGGTAGAATTTCTCAAGAGAATAGAGATTAATCAACACACGGACTCACAGAAAAGAAAATAAATCCAAGCTACTCGCTTACACTATAGTGCTCATAGCCCT
>MU260154.1:225000-352500 GCA_020310875.1 Ceratopteris richardii | reverse complement strand
CCTTTTGCCACCACCATATTCACTCACAATCAGAGCGCATTGGGAATTGCAAGGAACCTTGTGTTCCATGCTCGCACTAAGCACATTGAGGTGCACTATTATTATGTCACGAGAGGTTCTCAACTAGAAAGATGAGTTTGGCATATGTTCCCATATAGGAAAACACTGTAGACCTTCTCACAAAGGCTCTGCCTAGGGATACGTTTGAAGCTTTCGGCAAAGCTTTGGGATTACCTCCTTTTGTGGATTGATCTCCCATATTTTGGCACTTCCTTATACATGAATGGAAGCTCCATGCTCACTACATCACTCCGAGGGGGGGCTTTATCGATATATTTAGGTAGTGATGTGTGTGAACACACTAGGTCCATCAGACCACTTTTTCCCCTCTTTAGGAGGTTAAGAGATTGCCACGGTTAAGTGAGCTCAGGGGCGAACAATACTGGGATGGGTAACCTCTCAAGAAGTACCGGGAACCTCTATATTCCTTAATCGTTGAGGTCCTTCCTCGCGCGGTGCCAACGGTGACTTTGGTGACTCGGATAACATGGTATGCAAAGGTCTATGCCTTGGTCGCCGCCTTAGTCGTAAGCCTTTGAGAAAGCCGAGAGAAATCCGGGGGGGGGGGGGGGGAGAAGAAGAAGGATGGAGCACCACACACAATACTAAATTTATTACCACTAGAATGTACAAAGATCAGTAATCCGTTAAGGAATTGGGCATATATACAAGCTCTGGAAAAAAACTTCTTTAAAAGGAAAAAGTGTTTGGTGGTCCTACAGTGTTCACACATGCCACTACCTAAATATATCAACAGTCCATTCTTTCCATCTGTGCGTCTATGAGAGATGACAAAGTGTTGAAGTGTAAGCGAAAGTCAAAGGGCCAAAGCAAGGAAGTAAAGCTAAAGGGGGTCTTCATTACTCGTATATTCCATATAGATATCATTACTCGAATTTGTCCCAAATTTCCCCATGTCGAGGGGTCTGAGTAGCCTCTGTAGCGGACTCACAAGAATCTGACTTTGAGGTGTCCGCATTTTCTTCGTTGGGAGTATTGATCACTTCTGGACATGAAACAACAACAGAGATATAATGAAAACATCGATGAACATTTGGATATCTCCTGGTGTGTTTGTTATATATATATATATATATATATATATATATATATATATATATATATATATATATATATATATATATATATATATATATATATATATGTGTGTGTGTGTGTGTGTGTGTGTGTGTGTGTCTGTATGTGTGCGTAACTAAGACTAAAGCGGGAGCCGATCTTGACTTTTCACTAGAATCCCATGAATAGTTATTACCTGCAATGTCGGTTCTATATAAGCCGTTAAATATGATAATATTAGATTCAGATTTATATAGATAAACGAAAATTATATATAATACTTTTATGTACATGTTCCCCCACACGTAGCAATGAAGAAAGTGATTCTGCTTTTTGAGCTCCTACCATTCGAACTATTTTTTGGCGTTGAACCATGAAGAGCGAACATGGTGCAAACCTTGAGATGAAATGAAACATAGAAACCCCGTCAAATTCAGAAAACATTAAGATTTCTTAATCCATTGCATTTCTAAAAGAGAATTCCTTAGTTCGGGCATGTTACAATGTCATCCAAGAGATTTTAAAATAAATAAAATATATCTTATTGCAAGAAAAACTTAAGCGTGACGCATAAAATAAATTGTAATAAAGCTCTCCGGTCACAAATTCGATCTCTGGTCACAGCCAATGAGCATATCTCAAATGTTTTTTAGTCCAAGGAAAAGTCGAGATCGTGCGAAATATTTTATGGATGGTAAGCATTCGGATTCTTAGTATGGATGCGTCCATTCATCTTCTTCTTCTATCAATTTACGTACGTTAATTCTTTGCATACATACATACATACATCAGTTCTTACTGCTGGAGTATGGGGAGGAAGGAAACGCAGAAACAACGTGAGAAAAAGAGGAGAACAATTCGAGCATAGCACACAATGTATTATTAAATTTGGAATGTACAAAGATAAGTAGTTGTAGATTGGATCTTGCAGAAATATGTACGTAGAGATTGGCCCCCCCCACATACTCTGATGGACGAATCTATCAGAGTATGTGTATTTCTAGGTACTTTCCATTATGTCCTCAATAGAAGATACATGAGGCGGCGTTTCAAAAGCCATGTGTTTATGAAAAATATGCTTTATTTACAAATCCTCATTTTCCAAGCGATCTACTATTTTCACAAAAATGTCGATTTCTTAGTCATCTACTATTTTTACAAAAATATCGATCTCTAAGCAATCTACTATCTTTTAAATATCCTCAAAAATATCTGAATAAATCTATGCAGGTTCATATCCTTATGATTCTTCACTGGCTAAAACAAGACACAATCACATTAAAAACCTCAAGACATTAAAATCCATATAATATTCATTATTCCATAAAGTATAACAATAGCCCATTAGAGTTTGACACCTAAATACGATCAAAGAGAAAACAACCTAATTCTAGAAGATTGCCAACCAATGTGGATAATATCAATCCACTTTAGGAATCCAAATGGTTTTGGAAGGGAGAGAGTAGAAGAAAAAAGAAGGATCTACAAAGAAGCCCAGAGGCCTTATCCCCCTATACAATGGATAATGTGAAGAAAAACATTCTTGATGTGGGATATCAAAGTTTGGAGAGAAACACTCTTCCAAATCTTTCAGAGAACCTCACTTCTAATCATGTTCAAAAGGATAGAGGATCAAGAAACTGCCTCCTCAAGCAATGCTTATTTCGAGTCAACCAATCTATCAAACTTAAGATGCTCTTTGAAAGTCCACCTGAGAGAGGCACTTTTGGGGCATGAGAAAAAGAGGTACAAAAGGTCTCCCTACCCTCATGGTAGCTCTTACACCAGGATATAATTATGTAGATATTAATAGCTCTCATGTTGGTCCCACTTCCCTTCTAGAGAATTTTCCATACAAGGTTCAACTTCTTGCATTCTATAAGAGGGTGCCAAAGATCATTGAATTTGAGATTCCATAGATTCCATGACTGATTCAAGGACAACTTCCTATTGAGATCTTCAAAGAATTTTGGTGGTTGCCTTACTCTAGAGACAACTTCGATCTCATTCTTTTAAATTAATACCTTTCAGATTAGGATCTTCGTTTCCAATAAGAAGGTGAGTCTCTACGTCCCTACAAACAATCATCTTTTGAGTTAAGGGGCATCAATACTTGTAGCTGACTGTAAATCTTTGATCAATGTCCTCAAATCTTATCTAGTTTCTCTCAAGATTGGAACCATTGGTCCTTCTATTGTTAAAATATTTTTGACCAAAATTTTTGGTCCCTTTCTAGGCCGTTCTTTTGATTCTCTTGGATGCCATAAATTAGAAACCAAATGGAGTCACTTTTTCTAATATTGACACTCAACTTCCTATCATTGCTAACCCTATGGTGCTTCTTCATCTTTTCCTAGGTGGACAAAAACAAGGCCATGAAAGCAGATCCTTTAGAGGTAACTACAATCTTTATAACTTGAAATCTATTACTTCAAAGTTAATTAAACTTTGTATGTAAGCGCAAAAGGGTCTTATGTAAGTGGTTCAAGTGAAAGTTTGGAAATTGAATGCTCACACATAGACAAATTAACAACACACCTTGACTCACTACATCAAGCTACTATAGCTACACACAAAGAATGAATACTCAAGATATATGAATCATATGTGTATTCATATTGTGCATTTGATAGAAGGAAGTTATGGAGGACTACTCTCACTTGAAGCGAGTACAACAATGTCCGCTCAAGATTCACATAAAAACTCTGTCTATCCTATGAGTAGAATGTGGGATATTTATTTTGGCTCCCTTCATCCAGGAGAATAGTCCTACTTTTAGCCTTTAAATTTGACCAAGATAAGGCGAAGATGTTTTCCTTTTATCTTTATAAACATAGAATCATATGACTACATCTTTGTGAGATAACTAATAAGAGTAATCGATAAGATTTAGCAAAGCTCTTAGGCTTGCTTCTTGCACCAACAGCTCCCTCCCAAGGCTAAAAACTTGAGTCTTAAATTCTTCAATATCTCTCGGATTCCAATCAAAGTTTTGAATTTCTTCAACTTGTTTCCATTGAATGCCTTTATCAACATTTCTTCACATTGTTAATGACTTGAGATATATGATAATTAATCTCCTTTCTTCTTATCTTCCCTATGAAATAATGATAATGTACTTATATGTTTTTTTTCTTGACATGATAGATTCACTTAGTAGCAAGATGCAATGAATCAATATTGTTATAATTTAGGGAATAATGGAATGTTATATGTATTTTTATGTGTTAAGGTTTTTAATGTGAATGTGTTTTAATTTTGTAGGTGAAGAATCATGAGAGCGTTAATGTGCATGGATTTATTCACATACTTTTAAGATATTTAAAAGTTAGTATTTTAGTTATTTTATCAAAAAACACTAGATCACTTAGAAAGTGATGTTTCTCTAAAAATAGTAGAATGCTTAGAGAGCTATGATTTGTAAATCAAGCAGATTTTTGTAACTTATAAGTACATATACTCAGAGTCATCCATCATATTATGTTGGGGGAGATTATACCGAATCTTCTCTTCAGTCTCTTATCTCTTTCTATTTTGCGTATGATTTTGTGAGATTTTGTTTCTATACTATTTTTGCATATGTGCATGTGTAAGATCTGGTCAACAGTTGTATCGAAGTCTGCATGCATCTACACAGGCGTAATTGTCCATGTCTGTTCCTAATTCATCTCATGCATTCACGATCCGACATCCATTTCAGTTAGTCAATTCCCATCTCTTCTAGGTTTGCATTTGTCAATTTATGTTTTCTTAGTTCACCGGTGTCTTTTTTGAATTTTTTTGAATCTTTTATGTGCCATGTGCACTGTGCTCACTATGGACACTCACACTATACTCACTATGCTCATTGTGCTCACTATACTTACTATACTCAAAGTGCTCACTCTGCTCACTGTGCATTGTGCAATGTTCCTATTGTGATTCAATTTGTTTATCAAGTTTATTTATCAAGTCCATTTAACAAGTTTGTTTATCAATTCGGTTATTTGTTAGAATTTCAACAATCTCAATTGTGGAACTCATGCTAAATTGAAGTGACACATCACTCACACTTTTTGGTAGTATATACAACCACTTTTACACAAGTTTTCTCAGCTCATTACTCAACTAATTGATGGAAAAAAGTTAGGATCATTTGGAGGGCCTTTTTGAATTCAAATTTACAACTAGCTTTTTGAGTATTATATAAGCAAACACATGGAGCAAAGTCATAACCATCCTCCTCTACCATTTGAGCACTTGTAGGCTCTCACTAGAAGTGTTTACTCCAAGTCTAAGCTAGCCCCTAGCTAAGCAAGCCGTTTGCTCGTTGGAATTTTCTCATTGGAAGTCATCTTTGATCACCCATATCTCTTTGTGCAGTAGTCCAATTCATTTGCAATTCTTCTCATGCATAAATCAACTTATAAATCAGAAAGCTAATATGTGATTCGTATGGACTATCGTACCACTATGGACTTCTCTAGGTTTTTTTTTATCCTCTTCAAATATTCCTCTTCATTAGCAACCTTTAATGTACTCAGTTAGAATGTTGTGACCGTTGTTTTGTTAACAGGGAAGAAAGTATAAACATTTTTTTATAGTTCTTTATATTATTCATAAGATCTTTTTCTATGGTGGAAAGGCTTAACCCCCATTGAGAGCAAGGAATCTAGACTAATGGGTGGGAAAGAGTTAGGACCTCATTAAGACATGCTTCTCATGCACATTCATACTCAAACTATACAAGCCGAATGAATCCTCTTACTTAAGTTTCAAATTAAAGTTGTCCTATCATCACTTCACCTTCTTCATAATGATTTCAAGGAGAACCTCAAGAAAATGAATTTCTATTACTTTAGTCAAATACTTCTTATTGTTGAATTTGAATAATCTTTATCCAACATCTTTGGATTTAAAAAAAGTGAATGGAAAATATGCTATGCATCATAGAAAATAATCAACTAGGAATTACGTGGTCACAAAAGTAAATATTTGTTATTCAATGTTTCCATGTCCTATAAAGACGGATTTGTATTTCCCTTCAATGATTTCAAAGATTTGGAAGGCTTTACACACTTTTCATAGTTTTCTCAATTTGTTAGATAGTATGATCAAGCATTTGTTTTTGCATTTCTTTAAGCCTTTTTAATCAAAGTTTTTCTCTTTCATGAGTTTCTTGTATGTGCTTTTTGTGTTCATTTTAACTACTTCCTTGATTGTTTATATTAAGGTGCAATTAACTTTCTTATTCTATAACTTCCACTTGATCAAATAATTGATCATTAACCAAACGTTTTGGACTTCTTACCCATCATTCATTGATGCTTGGTGTGATTGTAACCAGTGTGCAATTCTTTCTTCCATGAAAACAATGATAGATTAAAGATCTTGGTTTGTGATATTTTTGGGATAATCTTAAATAAAAGCATATTCTATGAAAAACTAAAAACAGTTTCCATGCTTTGAAGTCTTTAAGAATGAAAAAATGCAACTAATTAGAACTAAAAAAGAGTCCTATATTGAAATGCACAAATCCACATTGTAAGTGTGGAGATGTGTGTATACACACACACACACACAAACACACACACACACACATACATACATACATACACACACATATATATATATATATATATATATATATATATATATATATATATATATATATATATATATATATATATATATATATATATATATATATATATATATATATATATATATATATATATATATACGTGTTGTTCAGTCTTCTCGGAGCACCATCTTCGTTGATAGTTAGAGCGCATTGGCAGTTGAGAGGAACCCTGTGTTCCATGCTTGAATGAAGCACATTGAGGTGCACTATCATTATGTCAAGGATAGGTTCTCTGTTGGAGGTGAATGATTAGAAAATGCTTTGATGACTACTTTACTCTTATGTACGGGGCTTAGTTATTAGAAAAAGGTCGAATCATTAGAACTATAAGGGGATGCGAAAGGTAAAGCTCAATAAGAAGCAGATCTTGAAAAGAGTTAAATCTTGAGTTTTTCATGTATGAATGAATCTTGACGATAGATAAAGCAATGCGATCAACACCTCAATGTTTATTTGTTTATATGTTTAGCAATGCTGTATTGGCACCCTAATGATTTGGAAGAAAGCACATATGATAGATATTTGGGTCTTCTTTAAGTCTGCAAAAGCATCTTAACCATCTAGATAACCATCTTCGATCATCTCTAGAATAGATGTTTCAAAATTTTGATGGTTGGTTGATATTTTAAATCCTCTATAATCTCATCATTAGCTTCTATATACTGTTTAGTCGAAAATAGACTAAAGAGTAGATCTTAATACGTAGAAAGGATGTTGCTACCATTGTCTACGTAGAATACGTAGTTTCTTTATACTCTAGTTGCTTCTCTAATCTGAATATTTAGAAATACGTTATCATAGAAATAAATGATCGTTCTCTAATCTGTGTTAATATTTAGAAAAGTTTCGCTTTGCTAGCACTCATTTTCATAGTGCCTCCATATCTACTTCACATTCCATTTAAACGGAACGACGCCTTTTCTCTGCTTGCACGCGCCTTTGTTGTAAAGATTATTAGCAAGGTATTCGCCTCTATTGTCCCTCGTGATCCGCGCTTCTTATCTCTTGCACTCCCTTTTATTTCTTTTCTCCTCCAATCCTTTTTTTTGTTCTTTTTGAAGATTGAAAATTTGTTAATGGATACCCTTGGATTTTCTACTTTCATGGTTGAGTTCTTAATATCCAAAAGTTTTGTAACCTTCTCAGAGTCTGAAAGTCTGAACTTGTGGAGAAGATGTTTCTAAATGCTATTGTAATTCTCATATTTACGATAATCTTTTCATTTCTACTCGTTTTATGCATATTAGCAGGGATGTTCTATATATGCTCCAAATCGATACTGAAAAATGATTCTTTATGTATAGAATGAGACACGATAATAAAAACATTAAAACCCTCGAGCTACCTTTTAATGATAACCACATGATAAACACAAATGGAGCACCGATTTGTATGTAGAGAAGAGTTTCCAGCTTTCAAACGAACCTACAACGAGCAAGGAACGCATTAGCATCCCGCCAAAGTTTCAATAAGTGTTCGAAAAGTTATAATGAATGCGAATGCCGCACAGTTGAGTCTGTGATGAAGATCCATTTAAGTTTTGAAAACCTTGGAATTGATGAAGTAAACGAACGCTATGAAGAAACCATAAACATTTAGTGATTTTGGGAAAATAAAAATCTTCCACTTATTTGGTTAGAAACACCTCACATTCATTTTGAGATATTAAACAAAAAGAAAATAAGACAAGAACGAAGGAAATTAATTGTTAACAAAATCACATATCGTTTTTATACCTTTTTAATGCGCGTAGATGACTCGAGCAAATATGCACCGTACAGAGAAAATATGCGCCGTACTATTCAAATTAAATATGGGCCGTACAGAGCAAATATGTGCCGTACATTTATAACAAGACTGGATGCTAGAGTTTTCTTAGGTATGGAAATTCCTTAATAAAACTACAACATGCCATCGTGTGCTCTATTTTGTAAGTAGATTTTTATTGCTTTATTCTCCTGTTTCAAAGACATAATTTCTTTGTCTCTGGTGCCTTTTTCATTCTCCCTTGCATCAAGATCTTAGATTTGATTCCCATGGGTGCATCTTGAACCTTAACATTGGCCATTTTGAGCTTGGCTAACATATCTTTAATATACTTCGTCTCAGTAAGATAGTTACCCTTCTCTGTATATACTACTTCCAATCCAATGAAGTAAAAAGTCACCAATATTGAATTTCTACTTCATTAGTACCTTCATTATTCTAATACCTTCAACATCATTACGTCCACATATATAAAACAAGTTATATGATGTCTCCATGTGATCTTTTGATGAAGAGAGAAGGATTTTCTTTGCTCACTACAAACACTTTGTCCTGCAAATAACTTACAAGTATATTATTCCAAGCTCTTGGAGCTTTGTTTATCCCATACAAGGCCTTCCATAATATACAAACATGTTCATGACAATGTAAGTGTCCAAGCCCATTTGGTTGAGCTATGTATAACTCTTCTAAACTCTATGCGTTGAGAAATGCATTCTTCATATTTGTGTGATAGAGCTTCCAATTTTTGATAGCTAAAATACTCAAGAGTGCTACACTTTTTTGCATCCTTGCCATGAGAAAGAAGATTTCTTGAGACATAGAGAGAGAGAGATGGCTGGATTGGGAGTGGTGCATGGAGGGCCACGGGTGGGGGGAGATGGAGGGTGGCACACACATAGAGAGAGAGAGAGAGAGAGAGAGAGAGAGAGAGAGAGAGAGAGAGAGAGAGAGCTAGAGATAGATAGAGAGAGAGAGAGAGTTAGAGATAGAGAGAGAGAGAGAGTTAGAGATAGAGAGAGAGAGAGAGAGAGAGAGAATAAGAGATGTGGGATTCTAGGAGACATCTCCCCAAGGTTTAACATTCTACCTCATTCACCTTCAATAGTATGAACATCACAGAGCCAAACACAACTTGACTAAAGTTATCTCTATTTTTTAGAATATGCTCTTGGAGAGAAAACACCATTTTCTATATAAAAGGACCCAATCTCTCCAAGTAGGTCCTTCCTCTTGAACTCCCCATAGATCCTCTGCTCTACAATCTTCACACCAAGATTGTCTTCTATCAGACACTACAACTCCAAACTTGACAAAGCCTTTGGTTTTGGGGTTATAGTATATAACCCTTTTGAGTAAGTACATACCCAAAAAGATAAATTTCTCTCCCTTAGTATCAAATTTACTATTAGTTTAACATGGTAGGTATGTATACGTAGTGCACCCAAGTATCTTGAAAGGAGCTAAGCTTAGTCTCCTTCCATTCCATGCTTCATAAGGAGTCACACCATTGAAGGATTTTACAACAACCTATTTGTTAGGTAATGGGCAATGAATACTCTACCCATATGTACTTGATAATTTCTCTATGTTCAACATGGACCTTTCTCATTCCACAATGATCCTATTTCTCCTCTTTCATATTCCATCCTATTGACGTGCATGTCTAGTGGTTATCTCTCCCTTGATATCTGTGAGTTGTAAGGGTGCCTTGTGGGATCTCATATTTTGGAACTCATTCTTATTCTTTAGATGTTCCAAGTATGAAAACATTGGTAGCTTCCCTACTAGATGATTTGAGCATCCTTAATGAATAAAGAACATATGCTCGTTTGATTTAGCTTCTTTGATTACCATGTTCATGAGCAAGAGTAAATCTTTTTGGGACTCATCATATGTATAGTTTTTTGTAATTTCGTCTTCACTTCTCGCATCGTTGGTAGTGTTTGTTATAATTATCATTTTTATATTCATACGAATTCTTGTATCTGCCTCTAGGAGATCCATATCCACCTCTATTGTAACCTCTTTCTCTTTCTCTTCCTTGGGTTCTTGAAACAATGTTGTGTGATAACATTCCTTAATCCACATGGGGCAAAGCTAGCTAGGTAGGTGGTTCCTTCATCATTAGAATTTTTCCCTTTTCATTTGGCATCTTTATCTTTACTTTTACCTATCGGAAGGGCAAACAAATAATAGATGTTTCTATTCTCACCGTTATTGATAATTTTGGTGTCATGATTAAAGATTTGTCCCATGAAAGCGTTGAGTTGTGGCCCTTGCATATCCATGCACAAGTCCATAGCAGCGGTGGATGCTTCCAACTTTTTTTCAACCTTCATTCCATTGATAACTTTCGTCAAAGTCTTCTCCATCAATGATCTCTCCAATTGTTCTACAATATTAGCTTCTTGATTCACGTCAACTTGATGCATACTTCATTCTTGGCTGCCTTGGTGCTCGAGTTTAGAATGTATAACCTTTCAAAAGAATCCTTTTCAAAGCACGTATTTAACCTTTTCTTCTCCTGTTGAGTTGGTTGTCCTTTGGTATTAAGTATAGGCATTAGCTGATCTAAAGTGTTGTATCCATACAAATTGCCCCCTTGCAAATACACCTCTATCTTTAGATACCATGATAAGTAGTTTCTTTGATACAACATGTCGACTCAAGAAGGGTACCAATCATTGCCAATGTGAAGAGTATGATTATGCTAGGATAATTGTGTGAGAAGTTATAAACATTATGCAAAGATATGAGGATTGTGGCAAAAAGCTACTCTAAAGTAGCCTATGTTTCACTTGGGATCCTTAGGAGACTCCCTAAGCTTTCAATGTATGAAATAATAAATTATGGTACCTTGGAACATGAAACTCGAAAGGCTATACAGAACTGATAACTTCTAAGTATAGCTCATGTACAAAAAATCTTCTATTTATGGAAGAAGGAACTCAGAAGTTTGCTCAAATATGAGAGCATGGTAAGAGTAATAGAGCCCTTTTAGATACATTCAAATGTGTTAAATAGAAGAATATAACAAGCTATCTCATTCATTTATAATGACTATAGTGAGAGCATTAAGAAACATTGTGGTTTTTTTCATTGTTTACTCAGCAGATTATGCTATAGAGAAGGTAGCCAGAATAAGTCAAGAGGACAGGCGATCTAAGAACCCAAGGTTTCTGAAAATCTAGTTTAAATAGAATTTAAAGGCTTGTAGGATGAATAATCCCTGTTGAGAAAACCTAAGCTATTAAAACATGGACTAGTCGACGCATCCAAATTCTACAAACTATCAATAAATGTTTTTACCTTGAAAATCACTATGGAACACAGAATCCGTGAGCGTGTGTTGTAGTCTGTCATGCTTAGCAAAACACGACACGAACTGAGATAAATTTGTTCCGAAGGTAGTAAGTAAGATTGAAAGTTGCTGAAAACATGGGTAGCACGTCCAAAAGAGGAGTGATATGAAGTTACAAGCTGTGGGGAATACGCCCACCACGACGGTATAGTCGACTTCGAATACTTTATACATTGACACGATGCAAATTCTATAATGAGATTATCAAGCGCTCATGCATTTGTGTACAGCTTGTATTCCTCTGTTGTTCTAACGGCTTCATCCTCTCCTATCTTCGACGGGTCAGGCGCTTTTACCACGCCATCCTGATTTTCCTTCCTCCACTATTGCAGCAAGTCACTGACCACCAGGGCGCGACACATTACCTGGAACGGTCGTGGGGCCAGCTGATACAGCCCCAGTGGTGGAGGAGACTTTCGAAGAGACGGTCTCCGGAGCTTTGGTTGTATTAGGGCAGCCTGTCATTTCACGCACCAGATCCTTGAAGTGGGAGACGTCAGTGACCACTATATGCGTCCTGCTTATGCTGACCTTCTGCATCACAGAAATGCTGAACGAACTTCTGTTCGCTTAAGAAAGTCCTCGGCGACTGAAGGCGTTCGCTTAAGGAACTCCTGGTTAGCGTAGGTGGTGATGTGCAGAAGGATGCAACGATGAATAGTACATGCAGTGGTCGTCTGGATGACCAGGAGACGAAGCGGAGATAAATAACGCGGATAGATTGTCCTAAGTGCTGGTTGTATTGATCGACGAAGAGCACTTCCTCATTTATAAGGTAGTTGTCAATGCACGCTCTTCTAACCGCGGAACGGCAGCGTAACCTCCAATAGAGAATACTCAAAACAGCGAAGGTCCGACATTCTTACAGCTGATCAAAGTTTTTGTCAACGCCCTCGTTGATGCCGACCATCCTTTCCGTCAAGGCTTTCATTGAGCAGAAAGGTGGAGTTTTGAATAACGCGGATAGGTGATCGTCACGGACAGCTGTACTGGACTGACATTCGAGCTTTTCCTAAATCTGGGTAACATTCTTTTCAACGCTTTCATTGAAGCCGAACTCCTGTTTGTCAACGCTTTCGGGATGAACAGAGCTGCAAATCTGTTGGATGACTATTCGATATTCAACGCTTTCGTCGAAGCCGACCATTCTGTTCGTCAACGCTTTCGGGATAAACAAGGCTGCGAATCTGTTGGATGACTATTAGATAAGCCTTCGATGTTGAAAACCCATTGGATGTCACGATATTTTCAAGTCGTATTCATGGCTTTCGCAATGTAAAAACCTACAAAGCAAAACAATCAAGTCCTCGTGCATGTACACAACAAACAATTATTTTCCGTGCTTGTTCTTAAAGTTCGAAAACGATAACTTTGTTTTGATTTTCTGGTTTTTTATTTTGGAATGTTTCTTGATACTCTCATTGCTCTTTAAAGAAAAACCCTAGTTTATTACGGTCATATATGGGCTATAATTTCATCCGAACAAAGTTGTGCTTCCTTTATTCATCAATCAACAATTTTTGGGACAGAGGAAAAGCTATGAAGAAAGATACTGAATACAAGCAATTTCTAATGGGTGCGCCTCCTCTGTCGGGGGCCGCTTTTCAACTTTCTTGCGATCTTCATCCAAAGTTCAGACGCAAAAAATCATCCACGTACAATGTATGCGTATAGTAAGGAGGGCATCCGGAAGCTGAGGAGCTGACTCCGCTGCACCTGTGAAAGATGTGTTCCCATCTTCGTCTGCGTGACAAAAAAATGTAGCAAAATATACTCTGTATTATCGATGAAACGTGATAAGTCTCCTGTTATATATTGGGCCTTTTGTTTGGGATGGCTAATGTAGTAGCCCGTGTTGAGTGTGCAGTTTTGAAGATCTGGCCGTGCTCAGAAACTGGTAACGGAGATGATCTCAACACACTTACTATTATACGTGTTGAAGGGCAACTTCTATTAATGCGAAGGAAGTGTTGTAGTTTGAGGAGTTGTAGTAGTCTGCGTAGGGGATAAACGTTATATCTACATGAAGAGCTGCAAATAGAGCTTCAAGGAAGGACCAAATCATTTTTTTTTTTTACAGCAGTTGCGCTAAACTTTATTTTGAAGTGGCCATTTCTATATATCATTGTTTAAAGTTGAAGGTTCTTGTGTCTTTTTGGGTAAAGTTCCTCATCGTCATTTTGCTGTATCAGAAAACATCTCATTCATCATTCGAATAAAGTTATCTGAAGAATAGGCAGACCAATAAATACTGTATGCTTGAGATGAGCTCTTTGCTTGGAAATTCTTGAAAAGGCTGATGTACTAGAATACTATGACCAAGTGATTAGTTCATCTAGTAGACCCTTTCTCATTCCAGCTGTTTTACGAATAACTGACTACGTTTATACACGAGTGCAATCTAGGACCAAGTTATCACTAAATAGAACTAATATTTGTTTTTTACGAGACAAGTACAGATGCCAGTATTGTGGCAGTCAGGATAATGTGACAGTCGATCATGTCATTCCATACTCACAAGGTGGAGAATGGAATTGTAGGAATCTTGTGACAGCATCTTCTGTGTGCAATACAAAGAAAGGCAACAAGACATTGGAGAAGTCTAACATGCAATTACTCAAGACCCCAAAGAGCCTCGTGAATTGTATAGTGAAGAGCTTTCTTCAAATTATGCAGCCTTCAGGAGCATGCAGAAGTCAAGAAGGATGCCCATAGAATGGGTTGGATATTTCAGTTGGTTTGCAACGTATCCAATTTCTTTTTTACTTGAAGTGAAGGAGAAAAGGTTAGCATTGAAATTGTACGTTTTATCATAAAGCTTCGGTTTAAATGATTTTGTTTCCCTTCTGCTCAATTCCAAGTTGACTATTAGTGGTTTCATGATTGTACTTACGATCTTGACAGTTGTTATATGTTTTAAATTACTAAAAATGTTGGCATCTTTTAAATAGCATATACCATATCTGAACTTCAGCGATGACACGCATTATATGGTTTGCGTACATATTTAACGCATAGTGGATATCAAGAAAGAAGCAGAAATGCTATCGATGACTGAAAAGGAAGAAGCTTGAAGCCATGCGCTGCACTTGCTGCATTATGTGTTTTAAGAAGTCATCATCATGAGTCTAAGGAGAAGAACTCTAATATCTCGAGAATGTATTCACTCATTCCCTACCCTCCTCAGCAAGAACAACTCGACATACCATTAACTTCTAGCATTTGAGATAAGAAACATCAACGAGGACCTCCTAAATAGAAATCTAGGAAGTGAATTAAAGGGTTTAGTTTTTCTTTGAATCAAAGGTTCAAGCTCAACACACTATAAATCTTTTTTTCATATGGTATAGCTAAAGAGGAACCACAAAAGTTACTTGTTTTGGACCATTCGGACTCAAATTCAAGCTCAGTCAAAGCTACAACTAGCTTTCACCTTTCTCCTCCTTTTTTATTAACTCCTCTACATACATGGTGAATGCAATGTGAAAGGAGGGGGTGATTGAATCCTAGAGGTAGAAAATTGAAAAGACAAGCTGACAATCTAGTTAACAAACCTAGCACTTCAAATATGGAAGATCCCTTAGCCCAATTTATAAGGTTCCAGGAAGAGGATAGGCATAAAAGGCGAGCCCATTGATCCATGAGCGACTAGTAAAGCGGTGTGGGTTTCTTAATGGCAAAAATTTATCTAGGTTGTGTAAAGAGTATGAACTCGAGGCCAAATACCTAGGTTTCTGTTTGAGTCCGATGACGGATATGGAATAATGTGAAAACTTTGCCTATGCGTATGAATATAGTTTACACGATCAACTCATGCAAATAAATCATACGACATGGTCGCAATATAAATTGATGCTCCTCAGGCAGTTCATGCTAGAGGACATAGAGAAAGTGACTCGTAAGTCCTTCCTGAGGTGGGTTCATATACCCAAGAACCAACTGATCCTAGAAGTTAAAAAAGATTTCGAGAAGCAATTCAAAGATATGTCGGAGTATGACCAGAGATGTATAATGCATGAAAGGGTGTTCATATTCCTACAGGCAATAGATGTTAGAGCCTGAGAGAAACTAATTTCATTTTTGCAAGACCTAGACTCGGAATCCGGATTCATAGAGGATTGGACACTTGTTTATGATGCTATAACAAGATATGTTAGAAAGTAGCAAATGTTTGAGAAATTCCAAAATGATTGGAAATTGTATCTTCATGCGGGGATAGCATGTGCACATATTTCATGCATGCCAAGCTTTGAGAATAATATGCAAACTTAAAAACACTTAGAAAATCCAATCCAAAAACAAAGAAGTATGACAAGAAACCACATATATAATCATATCGAGGTTCATCAAGAAGAACCAATAATAATAAATGATAAGAACCCTAAACCTTTTAGTTTTCATAGGACAGTAGATATCTTTGCAATAAGTACATGTTTAAGTGTGTCAAAAGTACAAACCCTAATGAGGAAAGGAGTAAAGGAGCTCGGAGAAGCTAACCAAATACCAACTAATTCAAAAATAAATCAAATAAAAAATTAAGATACTCAAACAAGAAATCAATACGAAGCTTCTTCTCATCCAACAAAATCCTCGCATATCATAGAAAGTAATGATATAAATATTAAACCAAAATATAAAATAAGCCAAAAGCTAAAGATGTCGTCTCAAGATGAACATGAAGAAATTCTCAATAGAAATGATGCCAACAAAAATGATGTCAAGATCAAAGAGATGTCAATAAGTAGTTCTCTAAAAAGTGATATGCATGCAAACATGATGAGTGCGATGCTCATCGTGAGGATAACTCAATTACAGATCAAGTTTTTGATATTCCTCGGAGTGATATTACATTAGATATGTATCAAGAGATGCACGACAATGGTCCTACTTATACGATAGAGGATAAACCACTAATTGGAGTTCTAGAGAGTGATATGTATGTGGATGATGACACACTCCATGAAGAGGGGTATGAGAACGATCGTGAGAAGGATGAAAATAAGTCCTCGATTGCTCATGCACATAGTGAAATGTAGGCAAATAACTATCATGCTGAGTTGGGTTCCTATGAGAATATGATTGAGCATGAAATGTCAAATGAAACACTCATAGAAATGCATGACAAATCTAATGAAAAGTTTGTACTGAGTGAGGGTGAGTATGAAAAGATAGAAATTTATGAATCCACTGAAGAGGCTAGATTTAGCCACTATGAATTGAATGAAGAATCACTTGATTCACCTGTAGTTGTAGAAGGATTTGTATGTGAGAATGCACTTGACCAAGAGTCGATGATCAACAAGATGGATAAAGAATGTGGTCTAAGCGTATCCCTTGAGGATAATAGGCAAGAGAGGACAGAAGTAGGTATAGAAAACTATAGTGAGCTTTTGAATGAAGAGGGGTTTAGTGATTTAGATGAACAAGAGTTTCTTAATTTTGACAAATTGAATCACTCCATGAGGAAGAGTGAGTGGATTTCAAAAGTGATGATGAAGAGCTGCTGAATAGATTGGAAGAAGTGGACCTTATAATTTTGGGAACTCGGGTAGAAAGGAATGATCTCGCTCAAGTTTTCAAATATGAATATGGAGCAATGTTTGAGCATGATGAACACATCTATCCGAAGTGGGACTCAAATGAGTTGATTCAAAAACCCCTACCTGATAAAGATGGAAATATAAAAGAAGATGACGAGAAGGATGAATTTTCTTCAAATGATTCCAAACGGAAAATAGAATGAAATGTGTGTTTGCAAGGACGTTCTGATGATAAACCAAATATGTTTAATTTCGAAACTGCATATCTTGATTTTGCATCTCGTGAATTTGAAAGAATCACAAATAAAGATATCTACCTTCATATACATGAAGCATGGATTTCTAAAGTTTCTAAGAATTACATACACCACACAAGCCTCTAAGAGGTAGACAAGCAAATAACGTGCCTTATGTACATATTTACTGTTTATGAATGCAACCCTGATTGATGCAATTGAAAGATGGCTTGTTTTTAGACATACTGTCTTTGGGGAGCCTTTATTTATCAAAATGTATTGGAAATGGATTTATTGAACTTAGAAGAAATTCAAAAGTGTGTTTTGTAAATATAACTATGTAAATACTTAATAATTATATTTTGAATTTTTGAGGTGGATAAAAATAAATATGAAAATAAATAAAAACATAAATAAATAGATATATAAATATATAAATAAATAAAGAAATAGTTAAATACATAAAGGAAATAAATAAATTAATACAAATAAAGCATAAATAAATAAGTAAGCAAATAAATACAAGTAAATAACTAAAAAAATAAATAAAAACATAAATAAATAAATAAATAAATAAAAAATAAACTAATCCATATATATATATATAAAAAAATAAATGAAATATATACATAAATATATAAATAAATAAATAAATAAATAAGTATTTAAATTAATAAATTAAATACGTAAATAATAAATAAATATATAAATAAGTAGAAAAGTAAGTGCTAATCAAGTAGATGAAATTGTTTCAAATATCTTCTTAAATATGATGCTAGTAATGTGGTTTTAGAGTTTATGAGTATAGGTGAAGATTGGGAGCCGATTACGAATCGGCAATTTGAATGGATCATGAAAAGAGCAATGGTTTTTGAACTCGTTACACATAATGTATTGAAGATAGATATTTGTGAAGTATTATTGTGGATTGCATGTTTATATATGAGTATTTTGATGGATTGCCATTTCTTATCACATGTTTATTGTTTGAATGCAGGAGAAGATCGAAGGAAGGTGATGGAGAGTAAACTAGAGTTCAAAAAAGACTTGTCTTTTTTCTTAGTTCTCATGTTAACCAAAATATTCTTCACACCCATTTTGAGATCCATTGCATGCCAAATATGCATATAAAAATGTGTAGAAAACATGTCTCTTGATTCCAATAGAAGTACGTCCATCTACAAATGAATTAAATAGTTAAATATCATTGTAAATAAAAATTATAAATCAAGTTTTGAGTAATAAGAGAGAATAGTTCTGAGTAAGGAAGAGTGATTGCATCTCTAACAAAGTGGAGTTGTGAGTGATGCGAGCTTCCTTGCTTAGACACCATAAAACCTCGATTTTTCTGCATCATTTGTTTCCCTTCATGCACCTAATACATGCATAAATGAAACGTACAGAGCACGGGTAGTTTTTAAATTGTATGTGCACGCTTTATTGCACTGGAAATGAGTTATGTACGTAACTAGATGCCTATGTGTGAATATATTTAAAGATTCGTACATTCAAATTACATGGTTGCATGCTTTATCTATAAATGCTAATGTGTATGGGTCTATATACCTTTGTGTGATGTTTGAGTGTGTAAAAATTTGGTTATATGTGAAAGTGTACATGTGCATGTATAAGTGTGCTCATAAATGAGTATGTATTTGTATGGAATTATGTTCATTTATAAGTGTGCTCATAAATGAGTATCTATTTGTATGTGGTTATAAATGTAGAAGGTCCATGTATGTGAATGTGGGGTATGTATGCTATATATATGTGTATGTGGTTTAATGTACCTATTAATGCATGTGACATGTAGGAGTAAAACTTTGTGAATGCATGTGACTCACTATGTCCTGACTACATCTTGAATATGCATGTACACAAAGATAGTACAAAAATTAAATCTAACATTAACATACACATACTAGAGAAAGACAAGAGACTAAACACAAGATTGGGAACAATCCCCCCCTCATATACTCTTATGGATGTGTCTATCAAAGTATATTTATTTATAGGTATTTTTCATTACATATTGAATATAAGATACATGAGGACAGTGCTTCAAGAAACCATGTGTTTACAAAAATCTTGTTTATTTAAAAATTTTTCACTTTCTAAGTGATCCACTACTTTTTTACAAAATCGTTGCTTTCTAAGACATCTACTACTTTTAGAAAAGAAAACTAAAATTCTATCTTTCAACTATCTTCAAAAGTTTCTAAATAAATCCACGTGCACTCATGCCCTCATGATTCTTTACTTGCTAAATCAAAACACAATCACATTAAAATTCATATGACTTTCTATTATTCCATAAAAATATAACATGCCTCCCAATTGAAAAGAAACTGACCTCAGTTGATAAGAATAAAATAGACATTGATGGTTAGAAACATGTCCCATCGCTCAACAATCATAAGCATGTTCCATGTAAAGACACATGCATGGAAATGGAGAACTATAATTTAATGTGATTGCCAATTATATGCGGAAATCAAATGATCATAAAGTGGAGTTAGTGATGTCTTATGAATCCATTGAGATTCTTCAAGTGAATGTTTTTTATATTTAACCTCTATGATATTGCTTACTAGTGCATGTAGTAGTAACATTCTAATCAAGTATTTTCTATGGAACTACAATTTTAGCATCCTCTTCAAGTAAAGGAGGATCATCTAAAATATGAGCAAGTGGTAAAGTTCCTTTAAAAGATTTCAATAAGCTAATATGAAGAGAATGATGTATAATCAAATGAGAAGGTATCTCTAATTTTAAAGCATTCAATTTATTTTTTGAATAATATGGAAAGGTCCATAGTAACATGGTGCAAGTTTAAGCTTAGGATGTTGAGAAATATTTTCCAAAATTCTTTTTAATATTTGTAAACATACCAACTCATTTTCATTAAATTGTTTAGTTACTCATTTCTTATTAACATTATGCATGTAAATTCCTTGAATCTTCTTAATGTTCTCATGAACCTCATGAAGTGTTAAAATATGATAATGTGCAAAAGAATAAGTGATAGCTATATCAGTTTGAGTGATAGACATGGGAGTAGGAAGATTTTTACCATAAACAATTTCATACAGAGAAGGTTGCGTACTGGTATGTGTTGTGTTATTATATGCAATTATAGATGCAAATTGTAGTAAAGGAGCTTCCGCATCCCACTTACTTGGACTATCTAATATACTACTATTTGTAGCTTCACTTTCCCCATTCCATTCAAGTTGAAATGCAAAGATAAAGACTACTTACAAACCTCAATTTTGAAATAATGCAACCCAAAATTGATTACAAAAACAAACATCTTGATATGAAAGAATAACTTGTGGAATACTAGGATGCAGAAAGATACATTTAATAACTAACTTAGTAGCTTGAGCTGTAGAAAGACTCCTTTTACAATGAATGAAATATGTTTGTTTATTGAACCTATCAAAAATTCTCTAAAATCATGTTATTATGAGATCAATCACTTGATCAATCATTCACTTAATCAATGATTTTCTTTTTTTGAAGTGTCTTACTCAGCACACATCTCTCAATCAATCTCATATATATATATATATATATATATATATATATATATATATATATATATATATATATATATATATATATATATATATATATATATATATATATATATATATATATATGTGTGTGTGTGTGTGTGTGTGTGTGTGTGTATACGATAAAGATATGTATGAATTTAAGAAAATCATGTAGAATGAAGATAGCAAATTTCTATTATGGGTTTGCATGAAGCATGAATGACTAGAAATTATATGAATTAGATCAGTTAGCAGACTAGAGATTTTGAGAGTGAAAGCTTAAGGATGTGATGGCATGCATAGACAGAGTGCATGTATATACTCATTGATTTGAACGTTTAGTGAGTGGGAATCTTTGGGTCCTACTATTCATTTCTTCCGAGACCTTACCTCCATATGGATCATGAGTTATGAAAAAAAACTTCATACTCAAGCTAGCTTATATGTGTGTGCATGTTGTTAGTGCGCTGCGATGGGCTAGTAGGCAGGTGGAACCACCTTGGCTGGGCAATCAAGGCCACGAGCCGTAGCTAGTTTCATCGTAGGCCTGACCTATTTGTTGTCATGCGCCTGCATGGGTCGGTAGGCAGGTGGAGTCACTCACGTCGGGTGGTCAGAGCCACGAGCTGACGTCGATTTCATGTAGGGTTGACATTGTGTATGTGGTGCGCTACGTCGGATCGGCAGACAGGTGGGGTAAACTCGGCTGGGCGGACAAGTCCATGAGTCTCACCCAATTTTGACATAGGCCGATTTGTGAAAATGAAAGATAAAAAGAAATGCTGAGCTGAGATGAAGAGAAAAAGAAAAGAAAAATAAAAAAGAAAAAGGAAAAGGAAAGAGATCTAATGGAGAGTTGGAGAGTAGGAGAGAAATAGTAGGAATCGAGGTATATTCTACAAACAGAGCTAGTAGAAACATAAGTATATGCTAGTACTTAGAACGACCAATTGAATGGGAACCAGTTGAACGAATAGAAGATCTCGAAAGCCAACGGTTTATTCATGTGATTACTTGTCAGATTGCAGACGCAGAAACATAGTATGATGTTTGTAAAGCTTGAATCTGCATAATTTTCTAAAATTTATACTAATCTTTATAAAAATTACATGTACTGCATGAGATCATGTTATGATTTCGAAAAGAAAAACGTAAAAAGTAAAAAGAGTTTTCAAAAAGAACCCTAATACGCTTATGTTGGATCTTGCACATTGGCCCATCGGGACGATGTGCAGGTTTAGTAGGGGGGAATGTCGGGATGAAATCCTGTAGGGAGTGTGCATTGTTTTTTTTCAAAGTTCATTGTTTTATGAGTTTTGTGTGATGTTTTGACTCAAAAAGTGATATGTTCTTTGTATGATTTGGTCAATTTGATTGATTGAGAGATGTTAAACCATGATAGATATGTACGTTAGACATGTGTGTGTAAATAACTAACTTTAGATTCTCGAGAAACCTAGGTTTGACCCTTAAAATTGGCTTTTATCATAAGTCAAAACCTTTGAATTAATGAATGTGTATATATGCAGTGTCAAACCAAAAACCATAGTCCAAGAAAAATAAAAAGGGAAAAAGAAAAAGAACCAACAATAGAAAAAGAAGAACTGGAAAAATAAAAAGAGGAAAAACCAAAAATAGAATTAAGAGATGGGATTTTTCCAAAATAGTAAATGAACATGCAAGGTGATCTAGGAATAGAAAGTTAGACAAGGATGTTAGAAGATTCTAGAGAAGTCCTATGTAGGGGAAGGCCTATAAAGAGGTGCATTAGCCTCATTTGTTCCTCCCCGTGGGTCTTGATGTGGATCTTCCTACCAGGTATGTCTTTGTCCATTTCCGTTCAATCATCTTCTTACTAAAGCATTAAGGTAGTGCATCTAGGTGGAGACAAAGGTCTGTCACGTGTAAGAAGTTTTCATATATGCTTAGAAGCTTTCACGCTTTCGAGAAGCGACGCTACTGCGCTAGAGAGAGGATTCTACAGGAAAGAGAGAGAGAGAGATTTGCATAGAGAAAGCTGGAGAGAGACACGATTCGTAGCGCTGGAGACATGATAGGTTGTTGATGCGTACGGCATACCACTGTGGAGAGAGAGAGGGAGAGATTTACCCCATCGTAGAGTAGAGAGAAAGTGATTATGACGGTGCTGCATATATATCTAGAAGAGAAAGAGAGATGTGGTTCACTAGTAATCCAAGCACTGCAGACTGGAGGCAGTCAGCCGCAGAGAAAGATATCCGGGCACACATGGCTTAGGCGGCGGCGTCGCATGTCATAGAGAGAGAGCGAGAGAGAGAGAGAGAGAGAGAGAGAGAGAGAGAGAGAGAGATGGTTAGACAAAGGGCTCTGGTGGCACGTGGACACGGAGGAAGAAATAGGGGACAGAGAGAGAGAGAGAGAGAGAGAAAGAGAGAGAGAGAGTGAGGCGGAGGAGAGAGAGAGGGAGGAGAGAGAGAGAGAGAGAGAGAGAGAGAGAGAGAGAGAGAATTGGGTCGGCGGTTGTATTGCCACGCACACAGAGGAGATTAGAGAGATACTCTAGCGATAGTTGCGCATATGCATGATCAGAGAGATATAGTGGTGCGCAGATACAACTGGTAGAGAGAGTATTTGGAGGCGGTACTTCAGCACTATAGCTAGCTGGATAAAGCGCGATAGGCGGCTGGAGATCACAGGATGCGATGATCTGCCGCGCTTTGCAATATCCAGAAGAGAAAGAGAGATGTGGTTCACTGGTAATCCGGGCGTTGCAGACTCGAGGCAGTCAGCTGCAGAGAAAGATATCCGGGCACAGATGGATAAGGAGGCATCGTCGCATGTCATAGAGAGAGAAAGAGAGAGAATTGGGTCGGCAGCTGTATTGCCACGCAGACAGAGAGAGATGCGTAGATGATATCAGAGAGATACTCTGGCGGTAGTTGCACATATGCATGATCAGAGAGATATAGTGGTGCGCAAATACAACTGGTAGAGAAAGTATTTGGAGGCGGCACTTCAGCACTGTAGAGAGAGCTAGGTGGATAAAGCGTGATAGGCGGCTGGAGATGACAGGATGCGATGATCGGCCGCGCTTTGCAATATCCAGAAGAGAAAGAGAGATGTGGTTCACTGGTAATCCGGGCGTTGCAGACTTGAGGTAGTCAGCTGCAGAGAAAGATATTGGGGCACAGATGGATAAGGCGGCGTTGTCGCATGTCATAGAGAGAGAGAGAGAGAGAGAGAGAGAGATGGTCAGACAAAGGGCTCTGCTGGCACGTGGACACGGAGGAAGAAACGAGGGAGAGAGAGAGTCAGAGAGAGGGAGAGAGAGAGAGTGAGGCAGAGGAGAGAGAGAGAGAGGGAGGAGAGAGAGAGAGAGAGAGAGAGAGAGAGAGAGGTAAATACTAAAGCTGCTTGCATTCATACTATTGGTTCAATCATACGGGTAGCTTCTTACACACACCCGGCTTGACTCAGTATATGTATTTGTCAGATCAACACATTGAAGTACGCAATTCAGTAGACCTTAGAGACAAACTGTTCTACATTGTTCAAGGAGGTTTTCTCTCCCTTTTCACACTTTTCCTCCCATAAAGAGAGAAGCAAACCGATGAAACTAAATAAATAAAAAAATGGAAAAATAAGACAAAAGAAAAAGACAAAAGATAGAGGAAAAGAAGAGAGGGTAGAAATAGAAACAAAGAGGACAAATTGATGATTATGTATGTGAATATGCACTTGATTGTAATGGTGAATGGTTAGAAGGTTTGTTTCTATACACATAAATATCTGTTTCCATATAAATATTTCACATGTGTGTGAACATTACAAAGAATTACTAAGTGGAAATGAATAAGTCAAAAGCATAATGTGTTTTCTTTATCATGTACTAATGATTTCCGACCTCACCGTGGACCTTTATGTGGATCTTCCCTCCAAGTTCGAGCCACTTGATGATTTTGGAGCTTATATGAAGTGAAGAAAAGATTTTGAGGACTGAAGGAAAGCATTCCCCCCCGTGGACGTATCCGTGCTTCTTCTTCCCAGGTTTCTGTACACTATTGAAGTAAAGAGAAGCAATGCCATTGCTGAGATCATTTGAAGTGAAGATTGGACCGAAGACGAAAGTAAAGAAAAGTTCCTGCCAAGATCCCGTGGGCGATTTCTCGCACTCTAGCGAGGGGTCTAGTTCATATTTGGCTGATCCGCACTGTAGGCTGCATATATATATATATATATATATATATATATATATATATATATATATATATATATATATATATATATATATATATATATATATATATATATATATATATATATATATATATATATATATATATATCAGCATACCGCACTGTAGCCGTTTCATTGTAACACCGACCCGCACTGTAGCGGGCATATTTGTATCATTCAGTTTTATTGGAGGACTTTAGTTTCATTTCTGTTGTATGATTGAGATTTGTATGCACAAAGATTCCGAGTATTAGTGTTGTATCTAATTTGTCTCTTTCCCGATGCCTATGGTCTCATGCATACGCACGCATGTCTCACCACTTTTGAGGGGCAAGGCCCTACAAGGATCACCACACTCTAGAGAGTGAGAGGGTGAGGCACCCAGCGCGCAGATGCCGCTCGCCGGACAGTGGGAACGGTGCACACCAGAGGGGCCTGATCCAACCCTGCACCGTTCGCTTGACCTCCTTCTTCCTGATAATGCATACACATACACATACACATACACATACACATATGCATATGCATTCAGATACACATACACATACACATGAATATATCCATACATATACCCATACACATACACATACACATACACATACACATACACATACACATACACATGCACATATACATACACATACACATACACATACAGATATAGATACACATACACATACGCATACACATACACATACACATACACATACACATACACATTCACATACACATACACATACACATACACATACACATACACATACACATACACATACACATACACATACACATACACATACACATAAACATGCACACACATACACATACAGATACACATACACGTACATATACACATACACATACACATACACATACACATACACATACACATACACATACACATTCACATACACATACACATACACATACACATACACATACACATACACATACAATAACACATACACATACACATAGACATACACATACACGTACACATAGACATACACATACACATACACATACACATACACATACACATACACACACACATACACACATATGCATACACATATGCATACACATACACATACACATACACATACACATACACATACACATACACATACACATACACATACACATGCACATGCGCATGCGCATGCACATACACATACACATACACATACACATACACATACACATACACATACACATACACATATACATACACATACACATACACATACACATACACATAGAAACACATATGCATACACATATGCATACACATACACATACACATACACATACATATACACATACACATACACATGCACATACACATACGCATACACATACACATATACACATACACATACACATACACATACACATACACATACACATACACATACACATACACATACACATACACATACACACACATACACATACACATACACACAAACATACCAATACACATACCCATACACATACACATACACATACACATATACACATACACATATACACATACACATACACATACACATACACATACACATACACATACACATACACATACACATACACATACACATACACATACACATACACACACACATAACATACAAATATACACATACACATGCACATACACATACACATAGACATACACATACACATACACATACACACATACACATGCACATACACATACACATACACATACACATACACATACACATACACATACACATACACATACACATAAACATATGCATACACATACACATACACATACACATACACATAAACACACATACACATACATATACACATACACATACACATACACATACACATACACATACACATACACATACACATACACATACACATACACATACACATACACATACACACATACACATGCACATACACATACACATACACATACACATACACATACACATACACATACAGACACACATACACATACACATACACATACACATACACATACGCATACACATACACATACACATACAAATACACATACACATATGCATATGCATACGGATATGCATACGCATACGCACACGCATACGCATACGCATACGCATACACATACGCATACGCATACGCATACCCATACGCATACGCATACCCATATGCAAACGCATACGCATATGCATACGCATACGCATACACATACACATACCCATAAGCATACGCATACGCATATGCATGCCCATACACATGCGCATGCGCATACGCATATGCATGCTTATATGCATGCGCATGCGCATACGCATGTGAATATGCATATGCATGCACATACACATACATATACACATACACATACACATACACATACACATACACATACACATACAAATACACATACACATACACATACACATACACATACACATACACATACACATACACAAACACATACACATACACATATACACATACACATACACATGCACATACACATGACACTATAATGAAGAATGGTACCTGGTCTTTATGTGACTTGCCTCCTTGCAAGAAGGCCATTGAGACTACATGGGTATACAAGCTGAAGTGTAAGCGCGATGGAACAATTGATATTTATAAGGTTGGGCTTGTTGCAAAGGGTTATGCTCGGAAAAGATGCATTGAATTTGATGAGACCTTTGCACTGACATGCTCAATGACTACTATTCATATGATTTGTGAGCCTAGAGCTCACCATGGCTGAAATTTACATTAATTGGACATTAAAAGTGCATTTCTAAATGGTGATTTGCATGAAGAAGTGTATGTTTTTCAGCCATATGGCTTTGTGCAGAAAGGGCATGAAAATCTATTGTGCAGGTTGGAAAAGGCATTATATGGTTTGAAGCAACCACCACGTGCTTGGTACGAAAAGATACATGCCCACCTGATTGCAAATGGTTTTGATAATAGTCCAACAGAAAGCAATCTATATGTTAGGCATGCTAATGATGTGCTTTTGATCATTGTTGTGTATGTTTGATGACATGCTACTCAGTGGTTCTCGTGAGAAGCATATTGCTGATTTTAAGGCTGATTTGCATTCCTCATTTGAGATGTTAGATTTTGGGCATTTGCATCATTATTTGGGCATTCAATTCATGCAAGTTAATGACAACATAGCTTTGTGTCAAAAAAATTATATTGATACATTATTGTAGTGTTTTGGCAATGAAGACTTCAAACCTATTGCCACTTGTATGGAGATAGGTTCAACATTGGGTCTTCGTGATGTTGGAGATGGTTTTGATGTTGTTCTCTGTCAACAGGCTGCTAGATGCTTGATTGACGTATGCATTACTTGGCCAAATATTCAGAATGCTATCTCGTAGATGAGTAGTGCAACAGCGTAACGACTGCAAATGCTTATGAATGAATGACTCTCCTCCCAACCTTATGCCTCTATATATAGCTGCTTGAACTAATGAGGACCACAAATGTAACTAGAGTCCACAAGTGCATGTGCAATCTCCTCCATTCCTTTCATATCCACCACTAGAGTCTATTAGTGGCTGGAGTGATCTCGACCACTACTTTAGTACCTTCCACTAGAGTCCACTAGTGGTTGTTGTACTCACCTCTTGAGTTAAGTCCACTGGACTCAAGTTAACTCACGTTAACTTGAGTTAGAAGGCTCTAGAGCTCTTTGGGCAAAACTCTCTTCCCATGCTCCCCATGGGAGTTGAACCCAAGACCTCTTCCTTCACAACCATGAGACTTAACCACTAGGCTAAGTAGATTACTTGAATATGAGAGCACATGACTTATGCTTGAGTCTACTCTTGAGATCTTTGGTCCTAGAGACGAGTGACCAAACGGTATCCGATTTCAGATCTGTCTGAAGCCATCGGATCCCTAGATCATAGACTTACTTTATTACATTCTTCCCCCCTTGGGAAAGATTTTCGTCCTCGAAAATAAAGCTATATATAGAACTGTAGGCAACCCCCGAGCCTCATGTTCTAAACTTGAAGAACATGCATTCATTCAATCAGGTTATTTACTTAGAAGCTTGAAAGTAAAAACCTTTTTTAGTTGGGACCAACTTAAAACTTGAAAGCTGGAAAACGTCGTTGGATTGTGGAAACTTTTTCCCATGTTGAATTTTCTTCAGTTCCATCCTTCCATTTTACTAAGCACTCTCCATACAAGTGGCTTCTTGTACGTTTATCTCGGGTGCGAAGTATCCTTTCAGGTTCATGAGGAACTGTTTCATTTACTGGAATAGGAAGTATAACTTGTTGTCCAACTAGATTATCTGAATCTGTTAGACTCTTCCTAAGTCGACTAACATGGAACACTGGATGAATCCAACTATCATCTGGAAGTTGTAGTTCATAAGCCCACAAACCAACTTTCTTGGTGATTGGAAAAGGACCGCAATACCTAGGTGACAACTTGGCACATTGACCAGTCTTGAATTTTTCCGATCTTTCAGGAATACGAAGATAAACTTGATCACCAACCTGAAAACTAACATCTCTACGCTTCGGATCGGCATAAGCCTTTGCACGATCTTGAGCTTTCTTTAGGTTTTCTTTAGCTAACTTGAGCTTAAAGTTCATGTCTTGAAGGAACTCTTGAGCTGCTTGAACTCGTTCATTATGAAGTCCTACTACATAAGGAGATCTAGGCTGGAAACCATACATCAACATGAATGGGCTAAATTCAGTTGATGAATTCTTGGCACTATTATAGGCAAATTCAGCTAATGGAAGATAATCTTCCCAGTTAGTCTGTTTGGAAGTAACATAAGCTCTGAGTATGTCTTCCAAAATCTGATTGACTTTCTCTGTCTGTCCATCCGTCTGGGGATGTTCAGCTGTACTTAAACTTAGTTTAGTTTCAAGTCTACTAAAGACTGCTCGCCAAAAATGACTTGTAAATCGAGCATCTCTATCAGAAACTATGTCTACTGGAAGACCATAGAGTCTATAAAGTTGATTTACAAATATTTTTGCAAGTTCTGGAGTCTTATAAGTAGTCTTGACTGGAATAAATTAGCAAGTTTAGTCAATCGATCAACTACAACCCAAACCGAATCAAAGCCCTTCTGAGTGCGGGGTAATCCAGAAATGAAATCCATGGAAATACTTTCCCACTTTCCTTTGGGAATTTCCAATGGATGCAGCAATCCTCCAACTTTAAGTCGTTCAAATTTATTTACTTGACATTTATGGCACTTAGATACATAGTTTTGCACATCTCGATGTAAACTAGGCCAATAAAAATGTCTTTTTACTAACTCATAGGTTCTGTTAATACCAGGATGTCCTGCACTTGGAGCATCATGGCATTCGAAAAGTACTTGATTTCGTATGTCCAAGGTACTTGGAACACAAACCTTACCTTTATAAAGCAAATATTCATCTTGGAGAGAATAGTATTTAAACTTTGTTTCAGAAGTACTTGCTTCATTTTGTTTATCTTGTTCAGTTGCTTTCCATGCTTGACTGAAGCTTGGATCCTCTTTGCAGCTTCCTTTCAAAGTTGAAATAAATTCACTTTGAATTTGTACAAAACTTAGATTGTTCAGCATAGGCATCCGACTTAAGGCGTCTGCCACTGCGTTGAACTTTCCTTTTCTATACCTGAGTTCATAATCGAACTCTTGCAACTGCTCGGCCCACCTCGCTTTTCTACCTCTTAGATCAGGTTGTTTTGCAAACCACTTTATGCTCTCTTGATCAAAAACTATGGTCAGCTTTGATCCATATAGATAATGGCGCCATTTCTTCAGAGCATTGATAATAGCGAACATCTCTCGCTCATAGGTAGAGTAATTTTGCTGAGCAGGACTTAGCTTTCTACTCTCGAAAGCTATTGGTCGACCATCTTGGCTTAGTACTGCTCCTACTGCAGATGAACTTGCATCTGTCTCTAATTGGAAAGGCTTGTTCAGATCTACAATTTGTAGAACCGGGGCCGAAGCTAAAGCAAGTTTCAGTTCTTCAAAACTCTTTGCTTGCTCTTCTTTCCAATTTAACTTCTGATGCTTCCCTTTGAGTTGATCAGTCAAAGGTACTGCAATCTTGGCATATCTAGCCACAAACTTCCGATAATATCCTGCCAATCCGAGAAAACTTTGTAATTCTCGAACCGTCTTGGGCTCAGGCCATTCAAGAATCGCTTGGACCTTTTCAGGGTCAACTTTGATTCCGTCCGCGGAAATAATATGACCTAAATACTTTACTTCTGGGGTAAAGAATTCACATTTTGACTCTTTACCGTAAAGTTTATTATCGCGAAGAAGTTGAAAAACTTTTTTCAAGTGCTCTAAGTGACTTTCATGATCTTTACTGTAGATCAGAATATCATCGAGAAAATCTACAACAAATTTTCCCAGATACGGCTTCAGCACTTGATTCATCAAAGTCATAAATGTTGCGGGTGCATTTGTCAACCCGAACGGCATCACTAAAAACTCGTAGTGACCAAACTT
Source organism: Ceratopteris richardii (assembly GCA_020310875.1). Taxonomy (NCBI): domain Eukaryota; kingdom Viridiplantae; phylum Streptophyta; class Polypodiopsida; order Polypodiales; family Pteridaceae; genus Ceratopteris; species Ceratopteris richardii. The sequence continues at coordinate 320,565 of MU260154.1, read as the reverse complement.
TGTTCGAAAAGCTGTTTTAGGAATATCATCATCTTTGATCCTGATCTGATGATAACCTTGGCGTAAATCAATCTTAGAAAAGACTGTAGCCCCTTTTAAACTATCGAAAAGATCTTCGACTAGTGGCATGGGATACTTGTTCTTTATCGTAAGATTGTTTAACGCCCTATAATCTACGCACAGCCTCATAGTTCCATCTTTCTTTTTCACTAGAAGGATGGGTGCTGCCCATGGAGACTGGCTTGGGCGGATAAATCCTTTATCCAAATACTCTTGGATTTGATTTTCTACTTCTTGATTCTGGACATAGGGGAGGCGGTATGGGTTTTGAGATTTTGGCTTGGTACCCGGAAACAGATCTATACTGTGATCAATGTTTCCACGAGAGGGTGGCAAGCCGTAGGGGAGTTCCTTAGGGAACACATCTTTAAATTCCTTCATTAAATTGTTAAATTTAACATGAACTTCTCGAGGAATAAAGGACGAGACATAAGAAACTTGATTTATATTATCAGAATCTATTACATCGGTGCCAAGGACAAGAAAAGCTTGGGTCCTGGCTTCATTATTTACAAGTTTCTTAAGTTCAGTGTATGATATCAAAGGGATACTTGGAACATCATGCTCACCCTTGATCTTATACACAACACCGTCACGCTGGAATTCCAAAGTATTTGTAAAATAACACCTGGTCAATGAAGGACCTAGACTCCATAGCCACTCTCTCCCTAAAACAAGATCTACCCGATCCATGTTCATTATTTGGAAGTCCAAGGTATCTTTAAATCCTTGGATTTCTAGTTCCAAATTACATATCATTGTGTCCCAAACACGGGTGTCTTGACCGTGCATCATGGAGACAATGTATTTATGAGGAGATGGTTCCTGAGGAAGAGCCAGTTTTTTTACTAACGCATAATTGATAAAATTATGCGTAGCAGAATCATCCACCATTATCCGAATGGTGTGTCCTTTTACTGATCCATGCAACTTGACCAAATCATGTGGACCAAACTCTTGAGGTTGCCACATGTTTTTGGAAATTTGGCATGAATGGGTACTGTCGCAGTGCATAATCTGAACCTTCTTTGCACTTGAATTTGCATCCAAGTTCAAAGATTGAATCAGATTGATTTGCTGCTTACCCTTTCCCTTACTTTCCCTTCCGACTGGACAGGCACGGCTTCGATGTCCAGGCTTGAGACATTTAAAGCACAAATTTTCTTTTTGCGCTTTATCATGATCTTCTGGAGAAAGGATGTGTCTAAAAATACGAGGTTTCTTAGACACTCTTTCATTAGATCTAGTCCCTTTGCCCTTACGCTTAAAGTTATTCTTCGGGGAATAAGTGCTTTCCTGCGGGACATCCAAACGTGAATTGTCCTCATAAATCTGTGCGACCTTAATCGCCTCTTCAAGGGATTTAGGCGCATGCCTCTTAACTTCACTTCGAATTCGCTGGTTAAGTCCTCTGACAAAACCGCGAAGTCGATGGAAGTCATCTAAATTCTTTAACTTCAGAATTACATCTCTGTATTCTGAAATATACACCAATAGCGGTCTACCCTTCTGCTGAATTTTATCCCAAGCTTCCCAATTGCGTTCCTCCTCATTCTCGGGGAGAAACTCTTTCTTGAAAAGATAGGAAAATTCATTCCAAGTGGTGGGTTTCTTGTGAGTCTTAGAGAGACTCATCCACCATGTATAAGCTTTCGGTCCTAGCGATAAACTGGCTTCTACTACCCTCACATGATCCGGGGTATGTTTGAGTTCATGGACATCTTTCCATTTCTCTAAGAAAGTCAAAACCGCGTCCTTATTCCTATCCTTATCCTCTCCAGAGAAATAAGGAGGACGGATCTCCTTTCCCAAGGAAAGATCCACAGGGCGGTTATGAGTTTCTAACATACCTACCGAAGCAACGCACAAGGGAGTAGAAGACGCTAGACTCAAACGGCTCATACTTCCCGCTAAAGGAAACATGTCTATTTGGGGAGAGGATAATTCCTTATCCTTTTCCATCCTAACAGACATCGGTGAAGTTGCGATCGTATCTGTGTGACTACCTAAAATAGTCTTACTGAAATCCTTAGGCGTCTGAAGTAAGTTCAGAATGGCCTTAAGGTGATCCTGGATTCCATCAACAGATTGACGGAGTACTGCAACCTCATCCGGAACACTGGACAACCGTCCAAGCTTTTGCTCAACTAGCAACATCCTACTCTCCATATCTTTCCTCTCGTTTAGAGTAGTGATTGTTTCCCCTTTACTCGCAAATTCCTCAACGTCTAATGCTACAATCGTCGCTGATTCTATTTTAGATGCATCAGACGCATGACTAGTATTTGAAACCATAGGTGCAGATGAATGCAATGCACGTGCAACTATTGGTGGTCTAGGCATGAATGAGGATGTTACTAAAATAGGAACAGAAACAAACACTGACGTACTAGTAGTACTCGTAAGCGAGACGTGGCTAGAAGTCCCCTCCATCGCACACAAAGCGTTATTAAACTTACTAAGTATTCCTAACGCAAGCGGTGTGTGCAACAAAATCAAAAGAGCTATGCAAGAATATCACAAGAAATAGTCCCTGATGATTTGGTCCGTTGAGGTCGACTTGATTCTAGCCGAGAGTGCTAGAATTATGACGAAGATAGGCCTCCGGATCTTCACTCCACAACTCCACTTCCTTCAAGCTTTGCTCAATCTTTGGTTCTCCTTGTTTGTTTCTTTGGCTAAAAGCAACATACTCCTCGGGTTCCAACCTGCAGCAATTGACTTGGCTCCGTGGATGGATGAGAGGGCTTGGCTTCTTGAATGGAGAGAATTTTGGCTTGCACTTCAGCTCTGATCACTGTTTTAGTAAGATTTCTTCTGCAATAGATGATAAGGAAAACGCCTTGGCGCCTTGGTCAAAGCGATCGGCTCTTAAACTGTGCACGCGGGTTCGATTCCCACAGACGACGCAGCGCGTGAAGCTCTTTTTTTTTTTTTCTCTTTTTGGCTCCTAATTGTAGCCTTCTACAGCGCCAAGCAACGAAGAGTGTTATGCGGGAAAACCATACGCACACGACGGTTTGGTCTTGTGGGTAGAGCAGCAGCCTCCAAACGGAGGGGCGCGGGTTCAAATCCTGTATGGCTCACAGTAGAGGTTGTTGAAGCCTTTGGTAATCGACTCCTTAGCTTCTCTTTTGTCTGCGCCCGCAAAGAGAGTGACGCCCGCCCGCAAACAGAACGACGATTCGGGACGAAGCTTCAAGATAATGGCGAGCAGGAATCTAGTCACCTTGAGAGAAGTATGCACACATGGACTTATGAGCAAGATGATGAGGATAAGAGCTATGGAGAGAATGAAGCTCTGATACCAATGCAACAGCGTAACGACTGCAAATGCTTATGAATGAATGACTCTCCTCCCAACCTTATGCCTGTATATATAGCTGCTTGAACTAATGAGGACCACAAATGTAACTAGAGTCCACAAGTGCATGTGCAATCTCCTCCATTCCTTTCATATCCACCACTAGAGTCTATTAGTGGCTGGAGTGATCTCGACCACTACTTTAGTACCTTCCACTAGAGTCCACTAGTGGTTGTTGTACTCACCTCTTGAGTTAAGTCCACTGGACTCAAGTTAACTCACGTTAACTTGAGTTAGAAGGCTCTAGAGCTCTTTGGGCAAAACTCTCTTCCCATGCTCCCCATGGGAGTTGAACCCAAGACCTCTTCCTTCACAACCATGAGACTTAACCACTAGGCTAAGTAGATTACTTGAATATGAGAGCACATGACTTATGCTTGAGTCTACTCTTGAGATCTTTGGTCCTAGAGACGAGTGACCAAACGGTATCCGATTTCAGATCTGTCTGAAGCCATCGGATCCCTAGATCATAGACTTACTTTATTACAAGTAGGTTTATGCATTGCCCAAGTGTGACGCATTGGCAGGCTGTTAAGCACATCTCTTGCTACTTGAGTGGTACCCAACTACTTGGATTGTTTTATCCCAAGGGGGGATTGCTATCCCTAGATTTGCATGCTGTTCTTGACTCTGATTGGGCATGTTGCGATGACACTCATGTATCTACCAGTGGCTTTTGCTTCATGCTTGGTAGGTAATGTATATCTTGGTTGAGCAAGAAGCAATGTACTGTGGACACTTGCAGTTGTGAGGCTGAGTATAGGGCTGATTTCACAACAACTATTGAGTGTGTTTAACTCAGATGCCTTATGGCTGATTTAGGTGTTGGTAAGCCTTTTGCCACCACCATATTCACTGACAATCAGAGCGCATTGGCAAGTGCGAGGAACCTTGTGTTCAATGCTCGCACTAAGCACATTGAGGTGCACTATGATTATGTCAGTAGAGGTTCTCAACTAGAGAGATCAGTTTGGCATATGTTCCCATATAGGAAAACACTGTAGACCTTTTCACAAAGGCTCTCCCTAGGGATAGGTTTGAAGCTTTTGGCAAAGCTTTGGGCTTACCTCCTTTTGTGGATTGATCCCAGATAGTTTGGCACTTCCTTATACATGAGTGGAATCTCCTTGCTCACTACATCACTCTGAGGGGGGGATTTATTGATATATTTAGGTAGTGATGTGTGTGAACACACTAGATCCATCGGACCACTTTTTTCCCTCTTTAGGAGGTTTTCATCCATGTCAGCAGGCTTCATTGAAATCCCATTTACTAGCTTCCATTGCCTCCTTTGAATCAGCACATCTTTAATCTGATTCTTCCATAGAGCAAAGTTTGTGCCATCAAAATTTCGGATCTCAAAATGGTCTTTGCCCTGCAAGTTATAGCTCCTCCTCGAAACACTAGCACTAGACCCTGATCCACTTGATGTGCCTCAGACCTTTGATGCCATGATGGTAGAGAACTGAATAGAATGATAATGGAGCTAGAAGAGTCCAAACACTAACAAATAGGTTTATCAAGGAATAAATCGACCACTCCATACTTGACTAAACCAAAAATCTGAAAAACTTTTTGCCAAAGTATCCTCTACAAAATGAGCATATGACTAGTGTCAAAGTATCATAAGACTACAAGTACTGACATGTCTACCTGCATAGTGAATCACTGACTCCACTACATATAATCAGTTACCCAATAGAAGCCAACTAGGCTTACGGAGCACCTATGAACAACTATCATATATCTCCTATGGCGAGGCTGGGTAAGTCTTCTGCCTACATCAGCGAAGAGACCCCGACATCTAGGTGTCTCCCACTTCAGAAAACCTCACCACCACCCTCTTCTTGAAACCTAAAAGGCTTTATGCAAAGAACGTAACCGCTATATGAATGACCACATGGATGTACATAAGCGGTATCCATAAAAGTGTACATGGTGTGTATGTGCTCAATATGTGCAATAAAATGACACTAAAAGTTGAATACCTGCAAGTGTCTGTCAACTCTGATGTTTTAGGCTCAAAAATCTTGAATAAATTTGCAGCAGCTGCTCCCACCAAAACTCAAAATGAGAAACCTGTAATTTTACGAGTGTGGCTCAAAAAACAGCCCCAAAGTTTGTTATTTATTGTCTGAGAAGTACAAAGAAACTCTTCTTGATGTTCCTGGACCTGTGTGAAGAGAACTATGTGCAAAAATACTCCAAAATGGCTCCAAAAGACACCCCAAAAATGTTTCAGAAATAGGCTCTGAAAGCAAAGAATGAAGCTTTGAGGGACCAAAACGTGTTCAAGGTAATGTGAACCTTGGACTTTCCCCTTCTTCAGACACCACAAGAGTGTAGCTTAGTGGCAAGAGATTGCCACGGTTAAGTGAGCTCAGGGGGGAACAATACTGGGATGGGTAACCTCTCAGGAAGTACTGGGAATCTCTATATTCCTTGATCGCTGAGGTCCTTCCTCGCGCGGTGCCAACAGTGACTTTGGTGACTTGGATAACACGGTATGCCAAGGTCTATGCCTTGGTCGCCACCTTATTCATAAGCCTTTGAGAGAGCCGAGAGAAATCTGAGGGGGGGGGGGGGGGGAGAAGAAGAAGGATGGAGCACCACACAGCATACTAAATTTCTTACCACTTAATGTACAAAGATCAGTAATCTGTTAAGGAAGTGGGCATATATACAAGCTCTGGAAAAAACCTTCTATAAAAGGAAAAAGTGTTTGGTGGTCCTAGAGTGTTCACACATGCCACTACCTAAATATATCAACAGTCCATACTTTCCATTTGTGCGTCTATCAAAGATGACAAAGTGTTGAAGTGTAAGTGAAAGTCAAAGGGCCAAAGTAAGTCAAAAACAGGCAACAGCAAGGAAGTAAAGACAAAGGGGGTCTTCATTACTCGTATGTTCCATATAGATATCATTACTCGAATTTGTCCCAAATTTCCCCATGTCGAGGGGTCTGAGTAGCCTCTGTAGCGGACTCACAAGAATCTGACTTTGAGGTGTCCGCATTTTCTTCGTTGGGAGTATTGATCACTTCTGGACATGAAACAACAAAAAAGATATAATGAAAACATCGATGAACATTTGGATATCTCCTCGTGTATATATATATATATATATATATATATATATATATATATATATATATATATATATATATATATATATATATATATATATATATATATATATATATATATATATGTGTGTGTGTCTCTCTGTATGTGTGCGTAACTAAGACTAAAGCGGGAGCCGATCTTGAGTTTTCACTAGAATCCAATGAATAGTTATTACCTGCAATGTCGGTTCTGTATAAGCCGTTAAATATGATAATATTAGATTCAGATTTATATAGATAAATGAAAATTATATATAATACTTTTATGTACATGTTCCCCCACACGTAGCAATGAAGAAAGTGATTATGCTTTTTGAGCTCGTACCATTCGAACTATTTTTTGGAAACCCCTTCAAATTCAGAAACATAGAAACCCCTTCAAATTCAGAAAACATTAAGATTTCTTAATCCATTGCATTTCTAAAAGAGAATGCCTTGGTTCGGGCATGCTACAATGTCATCCAAGAGATTTTAAAATAAATAAAATATATCTTATTGCAAGAAAAACTTAAGCGTGACGCATAAAATAAATTGTAATCATCTCAAATGTATTTTAGTCCAAGGAAAAGTCGAGATCGTGCGAAATCTTTTATGGATGGTCAGCAATTGGATTCTTAGTATGGATGCGTCCATTCATCTTCTTCTTCTATAAATTTACGTACGTTAATTCTTTGCATACATACATACATACATCAGTTCTTACTGTTGGAGTATGGGGAGGAACGAAACACAGAAACAACGTGAGGAAAAAAGGAGAATAATTCGAGCATAGCACACAATGTATTATTAAATTTGGAATGTACAAAGATAAGTAGTTGTAGATGGGATCTTGCAGAAATATGTACGTAGAGATAGTATAGAAATGAAATCTCACAAAAGCATAAATAGAATAGAAAGAGACAAGAGACTTCGTACAAAATTGGGTAGAATCTCCCCCCACATACTCTGATGGACAAATCTATCACAGTATGTGTATTTCCAAGTACTTTCCATTATGTCCTCAATAGAAGATACATGAGGCGGCGTTTCAAAAGCCATGTGTTTATGAAAAATATGCTTTATTTACAAATCCTCATTTTCCAAGCGATCTACTATTTTAACAAAAACGTCGATTTCTGAGCCATCTACTATTTTTACAAAAGTATCGATCTCTAAGCGATCTAGTATCTTTTAAATATCCTCAAAAATATCTGAATAAATACATGCAGGTTCATATCCTTATGATTCTTCACTGGCTAAAACAAAACACAATCACATTAAAAACCTCAAGACATTAAAATCCATATATTATTCATTATTCCATAAAGTATAACAATAGCCCATTAGAGTTTGACACCTAAATACGATCAAAGAGAAAACAACCTAATTCTAGAAGATTGCCAACCAATGTGGATAATATCAATCCACTTTGGGAATCCAAATGGTTTTGGAAGGGAGAGAGTAGAAGAAAAAAGAAGGATCTACAAAGAAGCCCAGAGGCCTTATCCTCCTATACAATGGATAATTTGAAGAAAAACATTCTTGATGTGGGATATCAAAGTTTGGAGAGAAACACTCTCTCCAAATCTTTCAAAGAACCTCACTTCTAATCATGTTCCAAAGGATAGAGGATGAGGAAACTGCCTCCTCAAGCAATGCTTATTTCTAGTCGATCGATCTATCAAACTTAAGATGCACTTTGAAAGTCCTCCTGAGAGAGGCACTTTTGGGGCATGTGAAAAAGAGGTACAGAAGGTCTCCCTACCCTCATGGTAGCTCTTACACCAGGATGTAATTATGCAGATATTAATAGCTCTCATGTTGGTCCCACTTCCCTTCTAGAGAATTTTCCATACAAGGTTCAACTTCTTGCATTCTATAAGAGGCTGCCAAAGATCATTGAATTTGAGATTCCATAGATTCCATGACTTATTCAAGGACAACTTCCTATTGAGATCTTCAAAGAATTTTGGTGGTTGCCTTACTCTAAAGACAACTTCGATCTGATTCTTTTAAATTAATACCTTTCTGATTAGGATCTTCTTTTCCAATAAGAAGGTGACTCTCTACGTCCCTGCAAACAATCATCTTTTGAGTTAAGGGGCATCAATACTTGTAGCTGACTGTAAATCTTTTATCAATGTCCTCAAATCTTATCTAGTTTCTCTCAAGATTGGAACCATTGGTCCTTCTATTGTTAGAATATTTTTTACCAAAATTTTTGGTCCCTTTGTAGGCTAGCTCTTGTTTTGATTCTCTTGGATGCCATAACTTAGAAACCAAATGGAGTCATTTTTTCTAATATTGACACTCAACTTCCTATCATTGCTAACCCTAGGTCGCTTCTTCATCTTTTCCTAGGTGGACAAAAACAAGGCCATGAAAGCAGATCCTTTAGAGGTAACTACAATCTTTATAACTTGAAATCTATTACTTCAAAGTTAATTAAACTTTGTATGTAAGCGCAAAAGGGTCTTATGTAAGTGGTTCAAGTGAAAGTTTGGAAACTGAATGCTCACACATAGACAAATGAACAACACACCTTGACTCACTAAATCAAGCTACTATAGCTACACACAAAGAATGAATACTCAAGATATATGAATCATAATGTGTTCATATTGTGCATTTGATAGAACGAAGTTATGGAGGACTACTCTCACTTGAAGCGAGTACAACAATGTCTGCTCAAGAATCACATGAAAAATCTCTCTATCCTATGAGTAGAAGGTGGGATATTTATTTTGGCTCCCTTCATCCAGGAGAATAGTCCTACTTTTAGCTTTTAAATTTGACCAAGATAAGGCGAAGATTTTTTCCTTTTATCTTTTTAAACATAGAATTATATGACTACATCTTTGTGATATAACTAATAAGAGTAATCGATAAGATTTAGCAAAGCTCTTAGGCTTGCTTCTTGCACCAACAGCTCCCTCCCAAGGCTAAAAAACTTGAGTCTTTAATTCTTCAATATCTCTCGGATTCCAATCAAAGTTTTGAATTTCTTCAACTTGTTTCCATCGAATGCCTTTATCAACATTTCTTCACATTGTTAATGACTTGAAATATATGATAATTAATCTCCTTTCTTAATGTGTTAAGGTTTTTAATGTGATTGTGTTTTGATTTTGTAGGTGAAGAATCATCAGAGCGTTAATGTGCATGGATTTATTCACATATTTTTAAGATATTTAAAAGTTAGTATTTTAGTTATTTTATCAAAAAACACTTGATCACTTCGAAAGTGATGTTTCTCTAAAAATAGTAGAATGCTTAGAGAGCAATGCTTTGTAAATCAAGGAAATTTTTGTAAATTATAAGTACAGATACTCAGAGTCGTCCATCAGATTATGTTGGGGGAGATTATACCGAATCTTCTGTTCAGTCTCTTATCTCTTTCTATTTTGTGTATGCTTTTGTGAGATTTTGTTTCTATACTATCTTTGCATATGTGCATGTGTAAGATCTAGTCAACAGTTGTGTCGAAGTCTGCATGCATCTACACAGGTGTAGTTGTCGATGTCTGTTCCTAATTTGTCTCATGCATTCACGATCCGACATCCATTTCAGTTAGTCAATTCCCATCTCTTCTAGGTTTGCATTTGTCAATTTATGTTCTCTTAGTTCACTGGTGTCTTTTTTCAATTTTTTTGAATCTTTTATGTGCCATGTGCATTGTGCTCACTGTGGACACTCACACTATACTCACTATGCTCATTGTGCTCACTATACTTACTATACTCCATGTGCTCACTGTGCTCACTGTGCATTGTGCAATGTTCCTATTCTGATTTAGTTTGTTTGTCAAGTCTATCGATTCGGTTATTTGTTAGAATTTCAGCAATCTCAATTGTGGATCTCATGCTAAATTGAAGTGACGCATCACTCACACTTTTTGGTAGTATATACAACCACTTTTACACAAGTTTTCTCAACTCATTACTCAACTAATTGATGGAAAAATGTTAGGATCATTTGGAGGGCCTTTTTGAATTCAAATTTACAACTAGCTTTTTGAGCATTATATAAGCAAACACATGGAGCAAAGTCATAACCATCCTCCTCTACCATTTGAGCACTTGTAGGCTCTCATTAGGAGTGTTTACTCTAAGTCTAAGCTAGCCCCTAGCTAAGCAAGCCGTTTGTTCATTGGAATTTTCTCATTGGAAGTGATCTTTGATCACCCATATCTCTTTGTGTAGTAGTCCAATTCATTTGCAATTCTTCTCATGCATAAATCAACCTTATAAATCCGAAAGCTACTATGTGATTCGTATGGACTATCGTACCACTATGGACTTCTCTAGGTATTTTTTTTGTATCCTCTTCAACTATTCCTCTTCATTAGCAACCTTTAATGTACTCAGTTAGAATGTTGTGACCGTTGTTTTGTTAACAGGGAAGAAAGTATAAACATTTTTTTATAGTTCTTTATATTATTCATAAGATCTTTTTCTATGGTGGAAAGGCTTAACCCCCATTGAGAGCAAGGAATCCATACTCACAAGGTGGCGAATGGAATTGTAGGAATCTTGAGACAGCATCTTCTGTGTGCAATACAAGGAAAGGCAACAAGACATTGGAGCAGTCTAACATGCAATTACTGAAGACCCCAAAGAACCTCGTGAATTGTATAGTGAAGAGCTTTCCTCAAATTATGAAGCCTTCAGGAGCACGCAGAACTCAAGAAGGATGCCCATAGAATGGGTTGGATATTTCAGTTGGTTTGCAACGTATCAAATTTCTTTTTTACTTGAGGTGAAGGAGCAAAGGTTAGCATTGAAATTGTACGTTTTATCATAAAGCTTCGGTTTAAATGATTTTGTTTCCCTTCTGCTCAATTCTAAGTTGACTATTAATGGTTTCATGATTGTACTTATGATCTTGACAGTTGTTATATGTTTTAAATTACTAAACTCCAATGTTGGCATCTTTTACATACCATATACCATATCTGAACTTCAGCGATGACACGCATTATATGGTTTGCGTACATATTTAACGCATAGTGGATATCAAGACAGAAGCAGAAATGCGATCGACGACTGAAAAGGAAGAAGCTTGAAGCCATGCGCTACACTTGCTGCATTATGTGTTTTAAGAAGTCATCATCATGAGTCTAAGGAGAAGAACTCTAATATCTCGAGAATGTATTCACTCATTCCCTACCCTCCTCAGCAAGAACAACTCGACATACCATTAACTTCTAGCATTTGAGATAAGAAACATAAAGGAGGACCTCCTAAATAGAAATCTAGGAAGTGAATTAAAGGGTTTAGTTTTTCTTTGAATCAAAGGTTCAAGCTCAACACACTATAAATCTGTTTTCCATATGGTATAGCGAAAGAGGAACCACAAAAGCTACTTGTTTTGGACCATTCGGACTCAAATTCAAGCTCAGTCAAAGCTACAACTAGCTTTCACCTTTCTCCTCCTTTTTTATTAACTCCTCCACACACCTGGTGAATGCAATGTGAAAGGAGGGGGTGAGTGAATCCTAGAGGTAGAAAATTGAAAAGACAAGCTGACAATCTAGTTAACAAACCTAGCACTTCAAATATGGAAGATCCCTTAGCCCAATTTATAAGGTTCTAGGAAGAGGATAGGCAAAAAAAAGCCAGCCAATTGGTCCATGAGTGAGTAGTAAAGTGGTGTGGGATTTTTAATGGCAAAAATTTATCTAGGTTGTGTAAAGAGTATGAACTCGAGGCCAAATACCTAGGTTTCTGTTTGAGTCCGATGACGGATATGGAATTATGTGAAAACTTTGCCTATGCGTATGAATATAGTTTACACGATCAACTCATGCAAATAAATCATATGACATGGTCGCAATATAAATTGATGCTCCTCAGGCAGTTCAGGCTAGAGGACATAGAGAAAGTGACTCGTAAGTCCTTCCTGAGGTGGGTTCATATACCCAAGAACCAACTGATCCTAGAAGTTAAAAAAGATTTCCAGAAGCAATTCAAAGATATGTCGGAGTATGACCAGAGATGTATAATGCATGAAAGGGTGTTCATATTCCTACAGGCAATAGATGTTAGAGCCCGAGAGGAACTAATTTCATTTTTGCAAGACCTAGACTCGGAATCGGGGTTCACAGAGGATTGGACACTTGTTCATGATGTTGTAACAAGATATGTTAGAAAGTAGCAAATGTTTGAGAAATTCCAAAATGATTGGAAATTGTATCTTCATGCGGAGATAGCATGTGCACATATTTCATGCATGCCAAGCTTTGAGAATAATATGCAAACTTAAAAACACTTAGAAAATCCAATCCAAAAACAAAGAAGAATGACTAGAAACCACATATATAATCATATCGAGGTTCATCAAGAAGAACCAATAATAATAAATGATAAGAATCCTAAACCTTTTAGTTGTCATAGGACAATAGATGTCTTTGCAATAAGTACATGTTTAAGTGTGTCAAAAGTACAAACCCTAATGAGGAAAGGAGTAAAGGAGCTGGGAGAAGCTAACCAAATACAACCTAATTCAAAAACAAATCAGATAAAAATTAAGATACTCAAACAAGAAATCAATATGAAGCTTCTTCTCGCCCAACAAACTCCTCGCATATCATAGGAAGTAATGATATAAATATTAAACCAAAATATAAAATAAGACAAAAGCCAAAGGTGTCATCTCAAGATGAATATGAAGAAATTCTCAATAGAAATGATGCCAACAAAAATGATGTCAAGATCAAGGAGATGTCAATAAGTAGTTCTCTAAAAAGTGATATGCATGCAAACATGATGAGTGCAATGCTCATCATGAGGATAACTCAATTATAGATCAAGTTTTTGATATTCCTCTGAGTGATATTACATTAGATATATATCAAGAGATGCACGAGAATGATCCTACTTATACAATAGAGGATAAACCACTAATTGGAGTTCTAGAGAGTGATATGTATGTGGATGATGCCACACTCCATGAAGAGGGGTATGAGAACGATCGTGAGAAGGATGAAAATAAGTCCTCGATTGCTCATTCACGTAGTGAAATGTAGGGAAATAACCATCATGCTGAGTTGGGTTCCTATGAGAATATGATTGAGCATGAAATGTCAAATGAAACACTCATAGAAATGCATGACAAATCTAATGAAGAACTTTTACTGAGTGAGGGTGAGTATGAAAAGATAGAACTTTATGAATCCCTTGAAGAGGCTAGATTTAGCCACTATGAATTGAATGTAGAATCACTTGACTCACCTGTAGCTGTACAAGGATTCGTATGTGAGGATGCACTTGACCAAGCCTTGTCATTTTTCTTAGTTCTCATGTTAACCAAAATATTCTTCACGTCCATTTTGAGATCCATTGCATGCCAAATATGCATATAAAAATGTGTAGAAAACATGTCTCTTGATTCCAATAGAAGCACGTCCATCTGCAAATGAATTAGATAATTAAATATCATTGTAAATAAAAATAATAAATCAAGTTTTTAGTAATAAGAGAGAATAGTTCTGAGTAAGGAAGAGTGATTGCATCTCTAAGAGAGTGGAGTTGTGAGTGATGCGAGCTTCCTTGCTTAGATACCATAAAACCTCGATTTTTCTGCATCATTTGTTTCCCTTCATGTACCTAACACATGCATAACTGAAATGTAAAGAGCACGCGTATTTTTTAAACAGTAGGTGCATGCTTTATTGCAATGGTAATGAGTTATGTACGTAACTAGATGCCTATGTGTGAATATATTTAAAGATTCGTACATTCAAATTACATGGTTGCATGCTTTATCTATAAATGCTAATGTGTATGGCTGTATATACCTTTGTGTGATGTTTCATTGTGTAAAAATTTGGTTATATGTGAAAGTTTACATGTGCATGTGGAATTATGCTCATGTATAAGTGTGCTCATAAATGAGTATCTATTTGTATGTAGTTATAAATGTAGAAGGTCCATGTATGTGAATGTTATGTATATATGCTATATATATGTGTATGTGGTTTAATGTACCTATTAATGCAAGTGACATGTAGGAGTAAAACTTTGTGAATGCATGTGAGTCACTATGTCCTGACTACAACATGAATATGCATGTACACAAAGATAGTACAAAAATTAAATCTAACATTAATATACACATACTAGAGAAAGACAAGAGACTGAACACAAGATTGGGAACAATCCCGCCCTCATATACTCTTATGGATGTGTCTATCAAAGTATATGTATTTATCGGTATTTTTCATTACATATTGAATAAAAGATACATGACAGTGCTTCAAGAACCATGTGTTTACAAAAATCTTGTCTATTTAAAAATTTATCACTTTCTAAGTGATCCACTACTTTTTTACAAAATCGTTGCTTTCTAAGACATCTACTACTTTTAGAAAAGAAAAATAAAATTCTATCTTTCAACTATCTTCAAAAGTTTCTAAATAAATCTACGTGCACTCATGCCCTCATGATTCTTTACTTGCTAAATCAAAACACAATCACATTAAAATCCATATGACATTCTATTATTCCATAAAAATATAACATGCCTCCCAATTGAAAAGAAACTGACCTCAGTTGATAAGAATAAAATAGACATTGATGGTTAGAAACATGTCCCATTGCTCAACAATCATAAGCATGTTCCATGTAAAGACACATGCATGGAAATGGAGAACTTTAATTTAATATGATTCCCAATGATATGCAGAAGTCAAATGATCATAATGTGGAGTTAGTGATGTCTTATGAATCCATTGAGATTCTTCAAGTGAATGTTTACTAGTGCATGTAGTAGTAACATTATAATCAAGTATTTTCTATGGAACTAAAATTTTAGCATCGTCTTCAAGTAAAGGAGGATCATCTAGAATATGAGCAAGTGGTAAAGTTCCTTTAAAAGATTCCAATAAGCTAATATGAAAAGAATGATGTATAGTCAAATGAGAAGGTATCTCTAATTTTAAAGCATTCAATTTATTTTTTGAATAATATGGAAAGGTCCATAGTATCATGGTGCAAGTTTAAGCTTAGGATGTTGTGAAATATTTTCCAAAATTCTTTTAATTATTTGTAAACATACCAACTCATTTTCATTAAATTGTTTAGTTACTCATTTCTTATTAACATTATGCATGCAAAATCCTTGAATCTTCTTAATAATCTCATGAACATCATGAAGTGTTAAAATATGATAATGTGCAAAAGAATAAGTGATAGCTATATCAGTTTGAGTGATAGACATGGGAGTGGGAAGATTTTTACCATAAACAATTTCATACGGAGTAGGTTGCGTACTGGTATATGTTGAGTTATTATATGAAATTATAGATGCAAATTGTAGTAAAGGAGCTTTCGCATCCCACTTACTTGGACTATCTAATATACTACTATTCGTAGCTTCACTTTCCCCATTCCATTCAAGTTGAAATGCAGAGATAAAGACTATTTACAAACCTCAATTTTGAAATAATGCAACCCAAAATTGATTACAAAAAGAATATCTTGATATGAAAGAATAACTTGTGGAATACTAGGATGGAGAAAGATACATTTAATAACTAACTTAGTAGCTTGAGCAGTAGAAAGACTCCTTTTACAAGGAATGAAATATGTTTGTTTATTGAACCTATCAACAATTGTCCAAATCATGTTATTATGAGATCAATCACTTGCTCAATCATTCACTTAATCAATGACTTTCTTTTTTTGAAGTGTCTTACTCACCACACATCTCTCAATCAATCTCATATATATATATATATATATATATATATATATATATATATATATATATATATATATATATATATATATATATATATATATATATATATATATATATATATATATATATATATGTATATATATATATATATATATATATATACATACATATATATATATATTTATATACATACATACATATATATATATATATATATATATATATATATATATATATATATATATATATATATATATATATATATATATATATATATATATATATACATATATCATTCACTTAATCAATGATTTTCTTTTTTTGAAGTGTCTTACTCAGCACACATCTCTCAATCAATCTCATATCTCTCTCTCTCTCTCTCTCTCTCTCTCTCTATATATATATATATATATATATATATATATATATATATATATATATATATATATATATATATATATATATATATATATATATATATATATACATATATATATATATATATATATATATATATATATATATATATATATATATATATATATATATATATATATATATATATATATGTGTGTGTGTGTGTGTGTGTGTGTGTGTGTGTCTGTGTGTGTGTGTGTGCGTGTGTGTATATATGATAAAGATATGTATGAATTTAAGAAAATCATGTAGAATGAAGATAGCAAATATCTATTATGGGTTTGCATGAAGCATGAATGACTAGAAATTATATGAATCAGATCACTTAGCAGACTAGAGATTTTGAGAGTGAAAGCTTAGGGATGTGATGGCATGCTTAGATAGAGTGCATGTATATACTCATTGATTTGAACGCTTAGTGACTGGGAATCTTTGGGTCCTACTATTCATTTCTTATGAGACCTTACCTCCATATGGATCATGAGTTATGAAAAGAAACTTCATACTCAAGCCAGCTTATATATGTGTGCATGTTGTTGGTGCGCTGCGATGGGCTAGTAGGCGGGTGGAACCACCTTGGTTGGGCGATCAAGGCCACGAGCCGTAGCTAGTTTCATCGTAGGCCTGACCTATTTGTTGTCATGCACCTGCATGGGTCGGTAGGTAGGTGGAGTCACTCTCGTCGGGTGGTTAGAGCCACGAGCTGACGTCCATTTCATGTAGGGCTGACATTGTGTATGTCGTGCACTACGTCGGAACGGCAGACAGGTGGGGTAAACTTGGCCGGGCGGACAAGTCCATGAGTCGCACCCGATTTTGACATAGGCCGATTGGTGAAAATGAAAGATAAAAAGAAATGCTGAGCTGAGATGAAGAGAAAAAGAAAAAAAAATCAAAAAGAAAAAGGAAAAGGAAAGAGATCTAATGGAGAGTTGGAGAGGAGAGAAATAGTAGGAATTGAGGTATATTCTACAAATAGAGCTAGTAGAAACATAAGTATATGCTAGTACTTAGAATGAGCAGTTGGATAAGAACCAGTTGAACGAATAGAAGATCTAGAAAGCCAACAGTTTATTCATGTGATTACTTGTCAGATTGCAGACGCAGAAACATAGTATGATGTTTGTAAAGCTTGAATCTATATAATTTTCTAAAATTTATACTAATCTTTATAAAAATTACATGTACAGCATGAGATCATGTTTTGATTTCGAAAAGAAAAACATAAAAAGTAAAAAGAGTTTTCAAAAAGAACCCTAATACGCTTATGTTGGATCTTGCACATTGGCCCATCGGGACGATGTGCAGGTTTAGTGGGGGGGGGGGGAATGTCGAGATGAAATCCTGCAGGGAGTGTGCATTGTTTTTTTTTTCAAAGTTCATTGTTTTATGAGTTTTGTGTGATGTTTTGACTGAAAAAGTGATATGTTCTTTGTATGATTTGGCCAATTTGATTGATTGAGAGATGTTAAACCATGATAGATATGTACGTTAGACGTGTGTGTGTAAATAACTAATTTTATATTCTTGAGAAACCTAGGTTTGATCCTTAAAATTGGGTTTTATCATAAGTCAAAACCTTTGAATTAATGAATCTGTATATATGCAGTGTGAAACCAAAAACCATAGTCCAAGAAAAATAAAAAGGGAAAAAGAAAAAGAACCAACAATAGAAAAAGAAGAATTGGAAAAATATAAAGAGGAAAAACCAAAAATAGAATTAAGAGATGGGATTTTCCTAAAATAGTAAATGAACATGCAAGGTGATCTGGGAATAGAAAGCTAGACAAGGATGTTAGAAGATTCTAGAGAAGTCCTACGTAGGGGAAGGCCTATAAATAGGTTCCCTAGCCTCATTTGTTCCTCCCCGTGGGTCTTGATGTGGATCTTCCTACCAGGTATGTCTTTGTCCATTTCCGTTCAATCATCTTCTTACTCAAGCATTAAGGTAGTGCATCTAGGGAGAGACAAAGGTCCGTCACATGTAAGAAGTTTTCATATATGCTTAGAAGCTTTCACGCTTTCGAGAAGCGATGCTACTACGCTAGAGAGAGGATTCGGCAGGAAAAAGCGAGAGAGATTTGCATAGACAAAGTTGGAGAGAGATAGCGCTTGAGACATGATAGGTTGTTGACGTGTATGGCGTACCAGAGTGGAGAGAGAGAGGGAGAGATTTACCCCATCGTAGAGTAGAGAGAAAGAGATTATGACGAATGCTTATGCATGTGGAGGCACCGTGGTGTGGAGAGAGATAGGACGAACTTCGCTCTTGTCGACTATTGACATGCAGAGAGAGAGAGAGAGAGAGAATTGAATCGGCTACTGTATTGCCACGTACACAGAGAGAGATGGGTAGATGACATCAGAGAGATACTGTGGCGGTAGTTGCGCATAAGCATGATGAGAGAGATATAGTGGTGCGCAAATACAACTGGTAGAGAGAGTATTTGGAGGCGGCACTGCAGCACTGTAGAGAGAGCTAGCTAGATAAAGCGCGATAGGCGGCTCGAGATGACAGGATGCAATGATCGGCCGCACTTTGCAATATCCAGAAGAGAAAGAGAGATGTGGTTCACTAGTAATCCGGCGTTGCAGACTCGAGGCAGTAAGCTGCGGAGAAAGATATCCGGGCACAGATGGATAAGGCGGCATCGTCGCATGTCATAGAGAGAGAGAGAGAGAATTGGGTGGGCTATTGTATTGTCACGCAGATAGAGAGAGATGGGTAGATGACATCAGAGAGATACTGTGGCGGTAGTTGCGCATATGCATGATGAGAGAGATATAGTGGTGCGCAAATACAACTAGTAGAGAGAGTATTTGGAGGCGGCACTGGAGCACTGTAGAGAGAGCTAGCTGGATAAAGCGCAATAGGCGGCTCGAGATGACAGGATGTGATGATCCGCCGTGCTTTGCAATATCTAGAAGAGAAAGAGCGATGTGTTTCACTAGTAATCCGGGCGTTGCAGACTCGAGGTAGTCAGCTGCAGAGAAAGATATCCGGGCACAGATGGATAAGGCGGCGTCGTCGCATGTCATAGAGAGAGAGAGAGAGAGAGATGGTTAGACAAAGGGCACTGCTGGCACGTGGACACGGAGGAAGAAACGAGGGACACAGAGAGAGAGAGAGTCAGAGAGAGAGAGAGAGAAAGAGAGAGAGAGAGAGAGAGAGAGAGAGAGAGAGAGAGAGAGAGAGAGAGAGAGAGAGAGAGAGAGAGAGAGAGAGAGGCAGAGGAGAGAGAGAGAGAGAGGGAGGAGAGAGAGAGAGAGAGAGAAAGAGAGAGAGAGAGAGAGAGAGAGAGAGAGAGAGAGAGAGAAAGAGAGGTAAATACCAAAGCAGCTTGCATTCATACTGTTGGTTCAGTCATACGGGTAGCTTCTTACACACACGAGCATGACTGAGTATATGTATTTGTCAGATCAAGGCATTGAAGTACGCATATCAGTAGACCTTAGAGACAAACTGTTTTACATTGTTCAAGGAGGTTTCCTCTCCCTTTTCACACTTTTCCTCCCATAAATAGAGAAGCAAACCGATGAAACTAAATAAATAAAAAAATGGAAAAATAACAGAAAAGAAAAAGACAAAAGATAGAGGAAAAGAAGGGAGGGTAGAAAATAGAAACAAAGAAAGAAAGAAAAGAAAAAGAAAAATAAAAAGAAGAAGAGGAAAAAGAGAATGGAGGGAAGAGAGTAAAGGAAAAGAAGGAGGGAAGAGAAAGGGAAGAGAAGGAAAAATGAAGGAAGAAATGAGAGGAGAAAGAATGGAAGGTAGAGACCAAAGAAAGGAAACCAAGAAGAAAGGAAGAGATGAAAAAGAGAAATAGAGCTATACATGGTCTTTTCTTTGAAATAGCTTTTACAATTCAATTGTATGCATGAAAGCATTTATATTTTTTGGGCGAGATTGAAGACATTTTGGTGTGTGGATATGATTATGTGAATGTAACTTGCTCTTTCAAAAAGCATCTATGAATACACAATTGAAGATGTAAGAAGGCAAATCTATACCTTGTGTGTCTACAAGAAATTATTTAAGGGTGGAATAATGCACAAATTGATGATTATGTATGCAAATATGCACTTGATTGTAATGCTGAACGGTTAGAAGGTTTGTTTCTATACACATAAATATCTGTTTCCATGTAAATATTTCACATGTGTGTGAACATTATAGAGAATTACTAAGTGGAAACGAATAAGTCACAAGCATAATGTGTTTTCTTTATCATGTACTAATGATTTCCGACCTCACCGTGGACATTTCTGTGGATCTTCCCTCCAAGTTCGAGCCACTTGATGATTTTGGAGCTTATATGAAGTGAAGAAAAGATTTTGAAGACTGAAGCAAAGCATTCCCCCCCCCCCCCCCCCCCCGTGGACGTATCTGTGATTCTTCTTCCCAGGTTTCTGTAGACTATTGAAGTAAAGAGAAGAAATGCCATTGCTGAGATCATTTGAAGTGAAGATTGGACCGAAGACAAAAGTAAAGAAAAGTTCCTGCCGGGATCCCGTGGGCGATTTCTCGCAGTATAGCGAGGGGTCTAGTTCATATTTGGCCGATCCGCACTGTAGTGGCGGCATATATATATATATATATATATATATATATATATATATATATATATATATATATATATATATATATCACCATACTACACTGTAGCCGTTTCATTGTACCACCGACCCGCACTGTAGCAGGCATATTTGTATCATTCAGTTTTATTGGAGGACTTCATTTTCATTTCTCTTGTATCATTGAGATTTGTATGCACAACGATTCTGAGTATCAGTGCTGTATCTAATCTGTCTCTTTCCCGACGCCTACGGTCTCATGCATACGCACGCACGTCTCGCCACTTCAAGGGGCAAGGCCCTACGAGGATCACCACACTCTAGAGAGTGAGAGGGTGAGGCACCCAGCGCGCAGATGCCGCTCGCCGGACAGCGGGAACGGTGCACACGAGAGGGGCTTGATCCAACCCCGCGCCGTTTTCTTGACCTCGTTCTTCCCGACAACCCATACACAAACACATACACATACACATATGCATAGGCATTCAGATACACATACACATACACATACACATGGACATATCCATACACATACCCATACACATACACATACACATACACATACACATACACATGCACATACACATACACATACACATACACATACAAATACACATACACACACACATACACATACACATACACATACACATACACATACACATACACATACACACACACATACACATACACATACACATACACCTACACATACACATACACATACACATACACATACACATACACATAAACATACACACACATACACATACACATACACGTACACATACACATACACATACACATACACATACACATACACATACACATACACATACAAATACACATACACATACACATACACATACATATACACATACACATACACAGACACATACATATACACATACACATACACATACACATACACATACACATACACATACACATACACATACACATACACATACACATACACATACACATACACATACACATACACATACACATACACATACACATACACATACACATACACACACATATGCATACACATATGCATACACATATGCATACACATACACATACACATACACATACACATACACATACACATACACAAACACATACACATGCACATACAGATACACATACACATACACGTACACATACACATACACATACACATACACATACACATACACATACACATACACATACACATACACATACACACACATATGCACACACATATGCATACACATATGCATACACATACGCATACACATACACATACACATACACATACACATACACATACACATACACATACACATACACATACACATACACATACACATCCACATACACATACACATACACATACACATACACATACACATACACATACACATACACATACACATACACATGCACATACATATACACATACACATACACACAAACATACCAATATACATACCCATACACATACACATACACATATACACATACACATACACATACACATACATATACGCATACACATACACATACACATACACATACACATACACATACACATACACATACACATACACATACACATACACATACACATACACATACACATACACATACACATACACATACACATACACATACCCATACACACACACATACACATACACATACACATACACATACACATACACACACACATACACACATACACATGCACATACACATAGACATAGACATACACAAGCACATACACACATACACATGCACATAAACATACACATACACATACAGATACACATACACATACACATACACATACACATACACATACACATATGCATACATATACACATACACATACACATACAAATACACATACACATACACATACACATACACATACACATACACATACACATATGCATACGCATACACATACACATACGCATACGCATACGCATACGCATACGCATACGCATACGCATACGCATACGCATACGCATACGCATACGCATACGCATACGCATACGCATACGCATACGCATACACATACTCATACGCATACGCATACGCATACCCATACGCATACGCATACCCATATGCAAACGCATACGCATATGCATACGCATACGCATACCCATATGCATACCCATACGCATACGCATGCCCATACGCATGCGCATGCGCATACGCATGTGTATACGCATATCCATACATATACACATACACATACACATACACATACACATACACATACACATACACATACACATACACATATACACATACACATACACATACACCTACACATGACACTATAATGAAGAATGGTACCTAGTCTTTATGTGACTTGCCTCCTTGCAAGAAGGCCATTGAGACTACATGGGTATACAAGCTGACACGTATGCGTGATGGAACAATTGATATTTATAAGGCTGGGCTTGTTGCAAAGGGTTATGCTCCGGAAAGAGGCATTGAATTTGATGAGACCTTTGCACCGGCATGCTCAATGACCACTATTCAAAGCATTTGTGAACCTGGAGCTCACCATGGCTGAAATGTACATTAATTGGACCTTAAAAGTGCATTTATAAATGGTGATTTGCATGAAGAAGTGTATGTTTTTAGGCCTATGGCTTTGTGCAGAAAGGGCATGAAAATCTATTGTGCAGGTTGGAAAAGGCATTATATGGTTTGAAGCAAGCACCATATACTTCGTATTAAAAGATACATGCCTACCTAATTGCAGATGGTTTTGATAATAGTCCAACAAAGAGAAATCTATATGTTAGGCCTACTAATGATGTGCTTCTAATCATTGTTGTGTATGTTTGATGACATGCTACTCACTGGTTCTCATGAGAAGCCCATTGCTGATTTTAAGGCTGATTTGTATGCCTCATTTGAGATGTTAGATTTTGAGAATTTGCATCATTATTTGGGCATTCAATTCATACAAGTTGATGACAACATAGCTTTGTGTGAAAAAAATATATTGATACATTATTGTAGTGTTTTGGAAATGAAGACTTCAAACCTATTGCCACTCATATGGAGACAGGTTCAGGATTGAGTCTTCATGATGTTGGAGATGCATTTGATGTTGTTCTCTGTCAAGAGGCTGTTGGATGCTTGATTTACGTATGCATTACTCGGCCAAATATTCAGAATGCTATCTCCTATCGCCGTTCGCTTGACCTCCTTCTTCGTAACAATGCATACACATACACATACACATACACATATGCATATGCATTCACATACAGATACACATACACATACACATGAACATACCCATACACATACCCATACACATACCCATACACATACACATACACATACACACACATGCACATACACATACACATACACAAACACATACACATACACATACACATACACACACATACACATACACATACAAATACACATACACATACACATACACATACACATACACATACACATACACATACACATACACATACACATACACATACACATACACATACACATACACATACACATACACATACACATACACATACACAAACACATACAAATACACATACACATACACATACACATACACATACACATACACATACACATACACATACACATACACATACACATACACATACACATACACATACACATACACATACACATACACATACACATACACATACACATACACATACACATACACATACACATACACATACACATACACATACACATATACATACACATATGCACACACATATGCATACACATATGCATACACATACACATACACATACACATACACATACACATACACATACAGATACACATATAGATACACATACACATACACATGGACATACACATACACATACACATACACATACACATACACATACACATACACATACACATACACATACACATACACATACACATATGCACACACATATGCATACACATATGCATACACATATGCATACACCTACACATACACATACACATACACATACACATACACATACACATACACATGCACATACACATGCACATACATATACTCATACACATACACATACACATAAACACGAACATACAAATACACATACCCATACACATACACATACTTATACACATACACATACACATACACATACACATACACATACACATACACATCCACATACACATACACATAGACATACACATACACATACACATACACATACACATACACATACACATACACACATACACATGCACATACACATACACATACACATACACATACACATACACATACACACATGCACATACACATACACATACACATACACATACACATACACATACACATACACATACACATACACATACACATACACATACACATACACATACACATACACATACACACACACATACACATGCACATACACATACACATACACATACACATACAATACGCATACACATACACATACACATACACATACACATACACATACACATACACATACACATACACATACACATACACATACACATACACATACACATACACATACACATACACATACACATACACATACACATACACATACACATACACATACACATACGCATACGCATATGCATACGCATACGCATACACATACGCATATGCATATGCATATGCATACACATACACATACACATACGCATAGGCATATGCATACCAATACACATATGCATACACATACGCATACGCATATGCATACGCATACGCATATGCATACGCATACGCATACGCATACGCATATGCATACGCATACGCACACGCATACGCATACGCATACGCATACACATACGCATACGCATACGCATACGCATACGCGTACGCATACGCATACCCATATGCATACCCATACGCATACGCATACCCATACGGAAATGCATATGCCTACGCATATGCATACGCATACGCATGCACATACACATACGCATATGCATATGCATGCGCATACGCATATGCATGCGCATACGCATACGCATGCGCATACGCATACGCATGTGCATACGCATACGCATACGCATGCGCATACGCATACGCATGCGCATACGCATACGCATACAAATACACATACACATACACATACACATACACATACACATACACATACACATACACATACACATACACATACACATGACACTATAATGAAGAATGGTACTTGGTCTTTATGTGACTTGCCTCCTTGCAAGAAGGCCATTGAGACTACATGGGCATACAAGCTGAAGCGTAAGCGTGATCGAACAATTGATATTTATAAGGTTGGGCTTGTTGCAAAGGGTTATGCTCAGAAAAGAGGCATTGAATTTGATGAGACCTTTGCACCTACATGCTGAATGACTATTATTCATAGCATTTGTGAACTTGGAGCTCATCATGGCTGATATGTACATTAAATGGACATTAAAAGTGCATTTCTAAATGGTGATTTGCATGAAGAACTGTATGTTTTTCAGGCCTATGGCTTTGTGCAGAAAGGGCATGAAAATCTATGGTGTAGTTTGGAAAAGGCATTATATGGTTTGAAGCAAGCACCATGTACTTGGTATGAAAAGATACATGCCTACGTGATTGCAAATCGTTTTGATAATAGTCCAACAAAGAGCAATCTATATGTTAGGCGTGCTAATGATGTGCTTCTAATCGTTGTTGTGTATGTTTGATGACATGCTACTCACTCGTTCTCGTCACAAGCCTATTGCTGATTTTAAGCTTGATTTGCATGCGTCATTTAAGATGTTAGATTTTGGGCATTTGCATCATTATTTGGGCATTCAATTCATGCAAGTTGATGATAGCATAGCTTTGTGTCAAAAAATATATTGATACATTATTGTAGTGTTTTGGCAATGAAGACTTCAAACCTATTGCCACTCATATGGAGACAGGTTTAGGATTGAGTCTTCATGATGTTGGAGATGCATTTGATGTTGTTCTCTGTCAATAGGCTGTTGGATGCTTGATTTACATATGCATTACTCAGCCAGATATTTAGAATGCCATCTCCTAGATGAGTAGGTTTATGCATTACCCAAGTGTGAAGCATTGACAGGGGGTTAAGCACATCTCTTTGCTACTTGAGTGGTACCCGATTACTTGGATTGTTTTATCCCAAGGGGGGATCGTTATCGCTAGATTTACACTTCTTGACTCTCATTGGGCTCATTGCGATGACACTCATGTATCTACTAGTGGATTTTGCTTCATGCTTGGTAGGTCGTGTATATCTTGGTTGAGCAAGAAGCAACATACTGTGGACACTTGCAATTGTGAGGTTGAGTATAGGGCTGCTTTCACAACAACTATTGAGTGTGTGTAACTCAAATGCCTTATGGATGATTTGGGTGTTGGTAAGCCTTTTGCCACCACCATATTCACTGACAATCAGAGCACATTGGCAATTGCGAGGAACCTTGTGTTTCATGCTCGCACTAAGCACATTGAGGTGCACTATTATTATGTGAGGAGAGGTTCTCTGTTGGAGAGATCAATTTGGCATATGTTCCCACATAGGAGAGCACTGTAGAACTTTTCACAAAGGCTCTGCCTAGGGATACGTTTGAAGCCTTCCGCAAAGCTTTGGGCTTACTTCCTTTTGTGGATTGATCCCACATAGTTTGGCATTTCCTTATAAATGAGTGGAAGCTCCTTGTTCACCACATCACTCCAAGGGGGGGATTTATTGATATATTTAGGTAGTGATGTGTGTGAACATACTAGGTCCATCGGACCACTTTTTTGCCTCTTTAGGAGGTCTCCATCGATGTCAGCAGGCTTCTTTGAAATCCCATTTACTAGCTTCCATTGCCTCCTTTGAATCATCACATCTTTATTCTGATTCTACCATAGAGCAAAGTTTGTGCCATCAAATTTCCGGATCTCAAAATGGTCTTTGCCCTGCAAGTTATAACTCCTCCTCAAAACACTAGCACTAGACCCTGATCCACTTGATGTGCCTGAGACCTCTGATGCCATGATTGTAGAGAATTGAATAGAATGACAATGGAGCTAGAAGAGTCCAAACACCAACAAATAGGTTTATCAAGGAGTAAATCGGCCACTACGTAGTTGACTTAACCAAAAATGTGAAAAAAATTTGCCAAAGTATCCTCTGCAAAATGAGCATATGACCAGTGTCAAAGTATCATAAAACTAGAAGTACTGACATGTCTACCTGCATAGTGAATCACTGACTCCACTGCATATAATCAGTTACCCAATAGAAGCCAACTAGGCTTATGAAGCACCTATGAACAACTATCATACGTCTCCTATGGTGAGGCTGGGTGAGTCTTCCACCTACATCACCGAAGAGACTCGGACATTTGGGTGTCTCGTAGTTAAGAAAACCTCACCACGACCCTCTTTTTCAAACGTAAATGGCTTTATGCAAAGAAAGTAACCGCTATATCAATGACCACATGGATGTACATAAGCGGTATCCACAAAAGCGTACATGATGTGTATGTGCTCAATATATGCAACAAAATGATAGTAAAAGCTGAATACACAACCCAAAAAACTAGCAAATAACACCTACAAGTGTCTGTCAGCTCTGATGTTTTAAACTCAAAAATCTTGAATAAATTTGCAGCGGCTGCTCACACCAAAACTGAAAACTTCTTGAGAAACGTGTAGTTTTATGAGTGTGGCTGAAACGACAACCCCAAAGGTTGATATTTATTGTCTGAAAAGTACAAAGAACACTCTTCTCGATCTTCGTGGACCTGTGTGAAGAGAACTATGTGCGAAAGTACTCCAAAATGGCTCCATAAGACACCCCAAAAATGCTTTAGAAATAGGCTTGGAAAACAAAGAATGAACCTTTGAGGGACCAAAACTTGTTTAAGGTAATGTCAACCTTAGACTTTCCCTTTCTTTAGACACCACAAGAGTGTAGCTTAGTGGCAAGAGATTGCCATGGTTAAGTGAGCTCAGGGGGGAACAGTAGTGGGATGGGTAATCTCTCAGGAAGTACCAGGAACCTCTATATTCCTTGACCGTTGAGGTCCTCCCTAGCGTGGTGCCAACGGTGACTTCGGTGAATCGGATAACATGGTATGCCAAGGTCTATGCCTTGGTCACTACCTTGGTCGTAAGCTTTTGAGAAAGCCAAGAAGAAGGATGGAGCACCACACACAATACTAAATTTATTACCACTAGAATGTACAAAGATCGGTAATCCGTTAAGGAAGTAGGCATATATACAAGCTTGGGCAAAAGGAAAAAGTGCTTGGTTGTCCTAGAGTGCTCACATACATTAGTACCTAAATATATCAGCAATCCATACTTTCCATCTGTGCGTCTATCAAAGATGACAAAGTGTTGAAGTGTAAGCGAAAGTCACAGGGCCAAAGTAAGTCAAAAACAGGCAACAACAAGGAAGTAAAGACAAAGGGGGTCTTCATTACTCGTATGTTCCATATAGATATCATTACTCGAATTTGTCCCAGATTTCCCCATGTCGAGGGGTCTGAGTAGCCTTTGTAGCAGACTCACAAGAATCTGACTTTGAGCTGTCCGCATTTTCTTCGTTGGGAGTATTGATCACTTCTGGACATGAAACAACAACAGAGATATAATGAAAACATCAATGAGCATTTGGATATCTCCTGGTGTTATATATATATATATATATATATATATATATATATATATATATATATATATATATATATATATATATATATATATATATATATATATATATATATATGGTGTGTTTCTTATATATATATATATATATATATATATATATATATATATATATATATATATATATATATATATATATATATATATATATATATATATATATATATATATATATATATATATATATATATATATATATGTGTGTGTGTGTGTGTGTGTGTGTGTGTATGTATTCTAAAACGGAATGCCTTGGTTCGGGCATGTTACAATGTCATCCAAGAGATTTTAAAATAAATAAAATATATCTTATTGCAAGAAAAAATTAAGCCTGACGCATAATATAAATTGTAATAAAGCTCTCCGGTCACAAATTCGATCTCTGGACACAGCCAATGTGCATATCTCAAATGTATTTTAGTCCAAGGAAAAGTGGAGATCGTGCGAAATCTTTTATGGATGGCCAGCATTCGGATTCTTGGTATGGATGCGTCCATTCATCTTCTTCTTCTATCAATTTACGTATGTTAATTCTTTGCATACATACATACATACACAGTTCTTACTGTTGGAGTACGGGGAGGAAGGAAACACAGAAAGAACGTGAGAAAAAAAGGAGAACAATTCGAGCATA
This sequence comes from Ceratopteris richardii, assembly GCA_020310875.1. Lineage (NCBI taxonomy): Eukaryota > Viridiplantae > Streptophyta > Polypodiopsida > Polypodiales > Pteridaceae > Ceratopteris > Ceratopteris richardii. The sequence continues at coordinate 289,973 of MU260154.1, read as the reverse complement.
GCACACAATGTATTATTAAATTTGGAATGTACAAAGATAAGTAGTTGTACATCGGATCTTGTAGAAATACGTACGTAGAGATAGTATAGAAATGAAATCTCACAAAAGCATACACAGAATAGAAAGCGACGAGACTTCATACAAAATTGTGTACAATCTCCCCCCACATACTCTGATGGACGAATCTATCACAGTATGTGCATTTCTAGGTATTTTCCATTATGTCCTGAATAGAAGATACATAAGGCGGCATTTCAAAAGGCATGTGTTTATGAAAAAGATGCTTTATTTACAAATCCTCATTTTTCAAGCGATCCACTATTTTTATAAAACCATCAATTTCTAAGCCATCTACTATTTTTACAAAAATATCGATCTCTAAGCGATCTACTATCTTTCAAATATCCTCAAAAATATTTGAATAAATCCATGCACGTTCATATCCTTATGATTCTTCACCGGCTAAAACAAAACACAATCACATTAAAAACCTCAGGACATTAAAATCCATATAATATTCCATTATTCCATAAAGTATAACAATAGCCCATTAGAGTTTGACACCTAAATATGATCAAAGAGAAAACAACCTAATTCTAGAAGATTGCCAACCAATGTGGATAATATCAATCCACTTTAGGAATCCAAATGGTTTTGGAAGGGAGAGAGTAGAAGAAAAAAGAAGGATCTACAAAGAAGCCTAGAGGCCTTATCCCCCTATATAATGGATAATTTGATCAAAGACACTAAGAAGCTTTATGATGGCTTGATCACCTTCATGTGGAAGCCATTTATGTGAGTATCTTATTCTCCTCTATTACAACCACTCAATTTTGCTTGAAGGAGGAGGGGGAGCTTCAATGGATTTTTATCCTTCTTGGCAGATAGTCAAGGGAGGACTCAGTAGAACATTCTTGATGTGGGATATCAAATTTTGGAGAGAAACACTCTCTCCAAATCTTTAAGAGAACCTCACTTCTAATCATGTTCCAAAGGATAGAGGATCAGGAAACTCCTCCTCAAGCCATGCTTATTTCTAGTCGATCGATCTATCAAACTTAAGATGCTCTTTGAAAGTCGTCCTGACAAAGGCACTTTTGGGGCATGAGAAAAAGAGGTATAGAAGGTCTCCCTACCCTCGATGGTAGCTCTTACACCAGGATATAATTATGTAGATATTAATAGCTCTCATGTTGGTCCCACTTCCCTTATGGAGAATTTTCCATACAAGGTTCAACTTCTTGCATTCTATAAGAGGGTGCCAAAGATCATTGAATTTGAAATTCCATAGATTCCATGACTGATTCAAGGACAACATCCTATTGATATCCTCAAAGAATTTTGGTGGTTGCCTTACTCTACAGACAACTTCAATCTGATTCTTTTCAATTAATACCTTTCAAATTACGATCTTCTTTTCCAATAAGAAGGTGACTCTCTACATCCTTGCAAACATTCATCTTTTGTGTTAAGGGGTATTAGTACTTCTAGTTGACTCTAAATCTTTGATCAATGTCCTCAAATCGTATCTAGTTTCTCTCAAGATTGGAACCATTGGTCCTTCTATTGTTAAAATATTTTCGACCAAAATTTTTGGTCCCTTTGTAGGCTGTCCTTTTGATTCTCTTGGGATCTTTATAACTTGAAATCTATTACTTCAAAGTTAAATAAACTTTGTATGTAAGCGAAAAAGGGTCTTATGTAAGTGTTTTAAGTGAAAGTTTGGAAATTGAATGCTCACACATAGACAAATAAACAACACACCTTCACTCTCTTCATCAAGCTACTATAGCTAAACACAAAGAATGAATACTCAAGATATATGAATCATAATGTGTATTCATATTGTGCATTTGATAGAAGGAAGTTATGGAGGACTACTCTCAGTTGAAGCGAGTACAACAATGTCCGCTCAAGAATCACATGAAAACTCTCTGTATCCTATGAGTAGAAGGTGGGATATTTAAAAATACTTCTTTTATTTGAATTTGATGAGTCCTCCACCTAGAACGATATTAATTTTAATCCCAAGTAAAGTTGTGGATTTTGGCTCCCTTCATCCAGGAGAATAGTCCTACTTTTAGCTTTTAAATTTGACCAAGGTAAGGCAAAGATTTTTTCCTTTTATCTCTACAAACATAGAATCATATGACTACATCTTTGTGAGATAGCTAATAAGAGTAATCGAAAAGATTTAGCAAAGCTCTTAAGCTTGCTTCTTGCACCAATAGCTCCCTCCCAAGCCTAAAAGCCTTGCATCTTCAATTCTTCAATATCTCTTGGATTCCAATCAAAGATTTGAATTTCTTCAACTTGTTTCCATCGAATGCCTTTATCAACATTTCTTCACATTGTTAATGAATTGAAATATATGATTATTAATCTCCTTTCTTCTTATCTTCACTATGACATAATGATAATGTACTTATATGTTTTTTTCTTGGCATGATAGATTCACTTAGTAGCAAGATGAAATGATTCAATATTGTTATAATTTAGGGAATAATGGAATATATTTTAATGTGTTAAGGTTTTTAATGTGATTGTGTTTTGATTTAGTAGGTGAAGAATCATCAGACCGTTAATGCACATGGATTTATTCACATATTTCTAAGACATTCAAAAGTTAGTATTTTAGATATTTTATGTAAAAACACTAGATGGCTTAGAAAGTGATGTTTCTGTAAAAATAGTAGAATGCTTAGAGAGCATTGATTTGTAAATCAAGCAGATTTTTGTAACTTATAAGTACACATAATCTAATAGAGTCATCCATCAGATTATGTTGGGGTAGATTATACCGAATCTTCTATTCAGTCTCTTATCTCTTTCTATTTTGGGTATGCTTTTGTGACATTTCATTTCTATACTATCTTTGCATATGTGCATGTGTAAGATTTGTTCAACAGTTGTATCAAAGTCTGCATGCATCTACAGAGGTGTAATTGTCGACGTCTATTCCTAATTCCTATCATGCATTCAGGATCCGACATCCATTTCAGTTTGTCAATTCCCATCCCTTCTAGGTTTGCATTTGTCAATTTATGTTTTCTTAGTTCACCGGTGTCTTTTTTTAATTTTTTTGAATCTTTTATGTGCCATGTGCAATGTGCTCACTGTGGACACTCACAATATACTCACTATGCTCATTGTGCTCACTATACTTACTATACTCAATGTGCTCACTGTGCTCACTATGCATTGTGCAATGTTACTATTCTGGTTCAGTTCATTTATCAAGTTTTTTTATCAAGTACATTTAACAAGTTTGTTTATCAATTCGGTTGTTTGTTAGAATTTTAGCAATCTCAATTGTGGAACTCATGCTAAATTGAAGTGACGCATCACTCACACTTTCTAGTAGGATATACAACCACTTTTACATTAGTTTTCTCAGCTCATTACTCAGCTAATTGATGGGAAAAAGTTAAGATCATTTGGAGGGCCTTTTTGAATTCAAATTTACAACTAGGTTTTTTAGCATTATATAAGCAAACACATGGAGCAAAGTCATAACCATCCTCCTCTACCATTTGAGCACTTGTAGCCTCTCATTAGGAGTGTTTACTCTAGGTCTAAGCTAGCCCCTAGCTAAGCAAGCAGTTTGCTCGTTGGAGGTTTCTCATAGGAAGTGATCTCTGATCACCCATATCTCTTTGTGTAGTAGTCCGATTCATTTGCAATTCTTCTCATGCATAAATCAACCTTATAAATCCGAAAGCTAATATGTGATTCGTATGGACTATCGTACCACTATGGACTTATTTAGGTATCTTTTTTGTATCCTCTTCAAATATTCCTCTTCATCAGCAACCTTTAATGTACTCAGTTATAATGTTGTGACCTTTATTTTGTTAACAGGGAAGAAAGTATAAACATTTTTGATAGTTCTTTATATTACTCATAAGATCTTCTTCCATGGTGGAAAGGTTTAACCCCCATTGGGAGCAAATAATCTAGACTAATGGGCGGGAAAGAATTAGGACCTCATTAAGACATGCTTCTCACGCACATTCATACCCAAACTATACAAGACGAATGAATCCTCTTACTTAAGTTTCAAATTAAAGTTTTCCTATCATCAATTCACCTTATTCATAATGATTTCAAGAACAACCTCAAGAAAATGTATTTCTATTACTTTAGTCAAATACTTCTTACTGTTGAATTTTAATCATCTTTGTCCAATATCTTTGGATTTAAAAAAAGTGAATGGAAAATATGCAATGCATCATAGAGAATACTCAACTAGGAATTACGTGGCACAAAAGTACATATTTTTTATTCAATGTTTCTATGTCCTATAAAGACCGATTTGTATTTCCCTTCAATGTTCACTGGTAATCCGGGCGCTGCAGACTGGAGGCAGTCAGCTGCAGAGAAAGATATCCTGGCACAGATGGATAAGGCAGCGTCGTCACATGTATGATGTCATATAGAGAAAGAAAGAAAGAAAAGAAAAAGGAAAATAAAAAGAAGAAGAGGAAAAAGAGAATGGAGGGAAGAGAGTAAAGGAAAAGAAGGAGGGAAGAGAAAGGGAAGAGAAGGAAAAATGAAGGTCTACACAAAATTTTTAAGGGTGGAATAATGCACAAACAGGATCCCGTGGGCGATTTCCTGCACTGTAGTGAGGGGTCTAGTTCATATTCAGCCGATCCGCACTGTAGTGGCGGCATATTTATATATCACCATACCGCACTATAGCGGTCTCATTGTACCACCGACCCGCACACTATATATATTTGTATCATTGAGTTTTATTGGAGGACTTCAGTTTCATTTCTGTTGTATCATTGAGATTTGTACGCACAGCGATTCCGACTATCAGTGCTGGATCTGATTTGTCTCTTCAAAAGAAATGGAAACAAAAGACTCATGAAGACAATAGATTTGATGAACAAAAGAGTATGCTATCTATTCAGAGTCAAGAGAAACCAACTAAAGAAACCAAAGGTAGAGAGATAAAGGTTGAAAAGAAAAACATAATATTGAGCACATATTGAGAGAACAAATGCAAATAGATCATAAGAGAGAATCTGATAGAGAAATTCAAGAGAAATTAAAGAAAGATCAAGATATATGTGTATCATTTGATCCAAAAATTTTAACTAATGAAAATCTATTTGACCAAGAAAAAGTTTCAAAATTACAATCCCAAGTAAACTTTGATAAACAGATTGAACTAGAGAAGAGTAAAGAAGAGACTGAAGAAGATATTAAATATGATAAATGAGTTAACAAAGCTGAAAAAGAGTTGCTTGATGATATTATTGCGCAAATTGAGGGGAATGTAAAAGCGACTGCGAAGTCTTCTAAGTCTTTGAAAAAGAACAAGAAAAGAAGAAATCTAACTTTCCAAGATATATTTGCAAATCTTGAATGATGATCGAAGAAAAATCATAATGAAACATATGAGAATGATCAAGAGCTAATGAATGATAATGATTGATAATAATGATTGATGATGATTGATGGTTAATTGATGATTGATTAATGATTGAATGATGATGGTTAATGATTAGTGATGATTGTTTATGATGATTGATGATGATGAATGATATTGACGGATGATGATTGATAAAGATGAATGATAGTGATTGATGATTGATGAACAATCACTGATTGATGATGATGATGGTTTATGATGATGAATAATGATGATGATGATGATTATGGATGATGATATTGGAGGATGCTGATGATATTGATGCTCGAGCTGATGAAGAATGATAGATCATGAAATTGAAGAAAAGCTGGATCAATCAATGATGAAGATGCAATAAAATAATCAGGTGAAATGTTTCTGATTTGAGTGTTTCCAATTTGAATTTTGTTTTCTTTCTGAAAGAGCATATGCATTGCATTATTGTGTACGATAGAGATATGTATGAGTTTCAGAAAATCATGTAGAATCACTACAACAGATCGATGGTATACCGAGGTTTTTACCGAGAAAATTGAAGGCGGCTTTATTTGCCATGACGCTGGTGTAAAGGTCAGTGTGTGCATCGGTACCAAACCGTCGGTATAATCGTCGATATATGCGTCGGTATATGCGTCAGTATTACCGGTGCCCATATCGGCGCATATACCGAGGCTTCTGTTGGACATACCATCGCCCATACCGTCGCCTGTTGGGTGTACCGACGGTTATTCCGATGACACTACTAGGAGTACCATCGTGTATACCGACAACCATACCTGCAAATTTTTTTTTGGGCAGAATGTTTTGTCTTTTGCTACAACAACATTACCATGATGTTGCTTAACAAAAGACAATACACTCTGCCCAAAAAAAAACGATTACATATGATGTGTACTCTAATGACAACCGAAATATGATTTCATGAAACAGAGTATTATTGGACACAAAAGAGATAATCAGAATGAACTATGAACCATGTACAAAAGAAGTTATATATTTCAATAATGAAGCATGTACAAGAGTGTGGCAAACCACTGTCATATATGACGCTTTTACAAAATGTGGCAAAGCAATGTATTGCCATATGAGAATCAAATACAAAATATTGGTCTTTCGCTGCCATACACATGCAAAGAACGTTCCATATCAACAGTCCTGCAACAAAGAACATTAATGGAATGAGATAAATTCACATGAAAATTACAAACAAGAAGTAAAAACCAAGTTTATAAATTAATTACCTCATTGAAAATGCTCCATGAAACTACGGCACCCCGTCCCTCCAAGTCCTGCAATAGTGCACTCAACCCATGACTATATCCGTAAGACTCCTCCATTCGTGCTGGAGGATGACCCATTGCCAGCTCCTGAAACAAATATAAAAAGATTAGAGAAACATACATGAGAAATTTAACAGAAATAAATTCAATAAATGAAATGATACTTACAAACTGATGACGCATTGTGTCATATCCGCCGTTGCCCAAATGTGATGGTCCAATTATATCTAAATGTGTGGCTACGGCATTTCACTGCTGGCGATATCCATCAGGAGTCTCCTGCTGCTCATCACGAATCATGTCCCACTCCTCAGCATCTAACCATACATGATTTGGTCAGCCTTCTCTGAAAGCACCACGAGCCTCGGATCGTCGATGGGACATGACCTCACGTGCGGTGTGTAGAATCCACTCTGAACTGACAATAGACTGTCCATCGATTGGCCGGAACTCCTCGTAAGTCATTTGTGTGATATAATTCTTCTGATCTTTATCCTGTTCACTCCATTTCAGAATGATGGAGTGTCCAAACTGGATGGAGCAAAGCTGTCGTATGCATGCACCCATTGATTTGCTAGCCGCATCCATCACCGGAGCTCCATCTCGCATACTATACACCTTGGAGTGATCATGGTTGTATTACGACAGTTCTTCCCTTTCTTTCCCCCTCTGAAGATGTGTATGTACTGCTCCAGTTAGGAGATGGTGACGACCTTCTGATGTGTCTCGAGGAAAGACAGAGGAGCTTGAGCACTTCCTTCTTTATTTCTCTCTCTCTCTCTCTCTCTCTCTCTCTCTCTCTCTCTCTCTCTCTCTCTCTCTCTCTCTCTCTCTCTCTCTCTCTCTCTCTCTCTCTCTCTCTTCCCCCGCCTGCCCACTACCTCCCACCCCGCCAGCCCCCACCCCGCCCCTCCATGCCCCGCATCCTTCTCCCTCTCTCTCTCTCTCTCTCTCTCTCTCTATCTCTCTCTCTCTCTCTCTCTCTCTCTCTCTCTCTCTCTCTCTCTCTCTCTCTCTCTCTCTCTCTCCTCCCTCTCTCTCTTCCCTCGCCTGCCCACTACCTCCGACCCCGGGACCCCCCTCCTCTCCCCACCCCGCCAGCCCCCACCCCGCCCCTCCATGCTCGGCAGCCTCCTCCCTCTCTCTCTTTCTCTCTCTCTCTCTCTGTCTCTCTCTTTGTCTCTCTCTCTCTCTCTCTCTCTCTCTCTCTCTCTCTCTCTCTCTCTCTCTCTCTCTCTCTCTCTCTCTCTCTCTCTCTCTCTCTCTCTCTCTCTCTCCCTCTCTCTCTCTCTCTCTCTCTCTCTCTCTCTCTCTCTCTCTCTCTCTCTCACTCTCCCTCTCTCTCTTCCTCCTTTGCCCCCCGCACTCTCCCACCCCCCGACCCCCCTCCTCTCCCCACCCCGCCAGCCCCCACCCCGCCCCTCCATGCCCCCCAGCCTCCTCCCTCCCCCTCTCTCTCTCTCTCTGTCTCTCTCTCTCTCTCTCTCTCTCTCTCTCTCTCTCTCTCTCTCTCTCTCTCTCTTTATCTCTCTCTCTCTCTCTCTCCATCCTCCCTCTCTCTATTCCCCCACCTGCCCACCAACCCCGCCCGTGCCCCACCACCTCCCACCCCGTGACCCTCCTCCTCTTCCCACCCCGCCAACCCCCACCCCACCCCTCCATGCCCCGCAGCCTCCTCCCTCTCTCTCTCTCTCTCTCTCTCTCTCTCTCTCTCTCTCTCTCTCTCTCTCTCTCTCTCTCTCTCTCTCTCTCTCTCTCCCCTCCCTCTCTCTCTTCCCTCGCCTGCCCACTACACCTCGCATGTGCCCCACCACCTCCCACCATGCGACCACCCTCCTCTCCCCACCCCGCCTGCCCCCACCCCCCTCTCTCTCTTCCCTCGCCGGCCCCCACCCCGCCCCTCCATGCCCCGCAGCCTCCCCCTCTCTCTCTCTCCTCCCTCTCTCTCTTCCCCCACCTGCCCACCAACCCTACCCGCGCCCCACGACCTCCCACCCTACGACCCCCCCTCCTCTCCCCACCCCGCCAGCCCCCACCCTGCCCCTCCATGCCCCGCAACCTCCTCCCCTCTCTCTCTCTCTCTCTCTCTCTCTCTCTCTCTCTCTCTCTCTCTCTCTCTCCTCCCTCTCTCTCTTCCCCTGTGTGGCGACCACCCCTGCCCGTGCCCCACCACCTCCCACCCCCCGACGCCCCCTCCTCTCCCCACCCCGCCAGCCCCCACCCCGCCCCTCCATGTCTCTCTCTCTCTCTCTCTCTCTCTCTCTCTCTCTCTCTCTCTCTCTCTCTCTCTCTCTCTCTCTCTCTCTCTCTCTCTCTCTCTCTCTCCTCCCTCTCCGCATCCCTCTGCCCCTCTGCCTTCCCCTCCTCTCATCCTCTCTCTCTCTTCCCCCTCCGCCCCCCCCACCCCACTGCCCTGCAACCCCCCCTCCCCTCAGCCTCTCTCTCTCTTCCCCCTCTGCCCCCTGCATCCCACTGTCCCCCCCATTCCCCTCCCCTCAGCCTCTCTCTCTCTCTCTCTTCCCCCTCCGCCCCCCGCACCCCACTGCCCCCGCCGCCCCCTCCCCTCAGCCTCTCTCCCTCTTCCCCCTCCGCTCCCCGCATCCCACCCGGCTTCTCCATCCTACAGCCCCCGCCTCTCCATCCCCACACCCTCGCCCCCTTACCCCGCGACCTCCCTTGTGACTTGCCAGAGGAAATGGCCAAACAGTTGCTCTCAATGAAGATATCTGTGGGTGAAGTGGTTGAAGCTCTGGATAAGCTCCCAAGAATTGTGGATGACACATTTTGACCTCGAGAATTTGGAGGTGGATTTGGCAGAGGTGGATGTAGAGGTCCCATTCGTTTCCACTCTGGGGGCCTATTGACCTCGATGAACATGGATCAAGTTGGGTTTTGTTCTTTTTTGGGATTTAGTGCATTATGATCAGTACTCGTTGTTGCTATTCAATATCTGAGAACATCCTACATGGAGAAGAGGCAGATTGCATGGACAGGCTGCTTTAGCCATTTCTAAGACTCAGAAGAGTAGTTGAAGTTCGAGATTATACTATATGCGGATTATTCGAGAATGGATGCAATAATGTGTTCCCTGACATAGTATAATTCATCATGACCCTCGCTTTAGCCCCACCACCTTACCCCTCTCTCGATGTTTATTTTGGTCACCTCAAATTTCCCTTTAGTGATCTCACTCATTGCTCTAATGCACATGAAGACTTCAAAAGGAGGAGTTGACTATGTGAAGGAACTATCATATGAGGGGTTGAGGCATCTTAGCATTGAGATTATTCTTTGAATCAGCATCCATCAAATGTAAGGAATGTGCTTCTTAGGATCATTCAAATATCTCGAGCGGCACAAAATGTGGATCTCAACTTGCATACAAAAAGGTCAGTAAAATTGTAGATGGTAAAAGTGGAAGTGGAGAAATGACTGCTGCCGCCAACCATTCATGACAACTACCTATTTGTGAGGACCCAATTCAATTTACTGACCTACCCCTTCAATTTTGGGCAATCAATCGGTGCATGATCAGTGGACGTGAGGAGTTGGCAAGGCCCTCTTGGCCTATTGGAGCCTATAAAAGCAATGGACTTGTGTTCATTTGGGATACATTCAGATACACACATTTACATAGGTACGTATAGAGGTCCTCTCTTTACACTTTGTGGCTTCAAGCCTATTGTAGGAAGTCACTCTGTGGAGTGGATACAGAGCATGGGCTTCCCAGTGGAGGGCTAATAGCACTCTAGTGTGATGAGAGTGGCTTGGTTTTGTCATTCCGTATGAGTGAGTGGTATTTTTATGCTGTTTTCCTTAGAGCAATTCTTCAGACTTTGTGTTGATCAGTACTAATCTCCATCTAGCTCTGTCCATTGTATGGATTGGATAAATCCCTTGTATTGATGTTGTTTAGTTCTGGAGTGGCATGTTAGCCCAGAGCGTGAACATTTTGAGCATCTCTTTGGCAAATATTGTAATCATTTGATTGGAACTAAGGAGTGGATGATCTTCCATTATTATCATTTTGTCATTAATATTTTCTTGAGTATTCACAACTCCGTGCAATCATTGATATCTGCCTGCTCACAGAAGTGTTAAAGGGTATATTTCCCTAAGGAGAACCTCCCTTGAGTAGGTGAAGTACTGGAATGCTTGCTGCATGCTCTTGTTAAAAGTAGATACCCCAGTACCTCCTCTACAGTTTTGCACGCCCGGTGGGACACTTGCATTTCTCTGAGAGGCCCGGAGGATAGTAAGTAGTCCTTTTCTTCAGTATTTCTGCCCTATTGCATTTGTGAATAAGTACATGACCCGTACACGAGCCAATAAGGAGCCTTTTCGTGTATGAAGGAGCCTTAAAAAGTGAGCTACATCTTCGACGAGTGAACCTACCTCCCCTCTACCCTCCTTGAATTTGTCTGTTGATTTGGGTGCGACACCACTGTCAAAGGAGAAGCATAGCAGAACATTAGACTTCTCCTCAGATACGTCAGAAGAAACACCAATGCAAATGGAGGATCTCTCTCATTTACTCTCCAGACTCAATATGAAGTTCCCTACCTTCAAGGGACAAGCTTATGAGGATGCTGATGATCATGTGAGGAGGTTCATCTCCTTATGCCGTGGACGAGGTTTGCAAAATAGAGAGGATGCAATGTTGGCACTCTTTCCATCGACATTGGAAGGCCTTGTAGACAAATGGTACAGTCATTATGCAGATGGCCATTTTGCTACATGGGAGGCTTTGAAGACGGCATTCTCACATATATTTCGGCAAGTGACTCCTCCGAAAGAGCTCTAAATCAGCTAGAGAACTTAAGGCTCAGACCAGGTGAATCCTTCCATGAACTTCACATTAGGACAAAAGAACTTGTTGCACGTCTTCCACATGATCTAGTATAGAAATGAAATCTCACAAAAGCATACATAGAATATAAAGAGACAAGAGACTTCGTACAAAATTGGGCACAATCTCCCCCCACATACTCTGATGGACGAATCTATCACAGTATGTGTATTTCTAGGTACTTTCCATTATGTCCTCAATAGAAGATACATGAGGCAGCGTTTCAAAAGCCATGTGTTTATGAAAAATATGCTTTATTTACAAATCCTCATTTTCCAAGCGATCTACTATTTTTACAAAAACGTCGATTTCTGAGCCATCTACTATTTTTACAAAAATATCGATCTCTAAGCGACCTACCATCTTTTCAATATCCTCAAAAAAAAAATATCTGAATAAATCCATGCAGGTTCATATCCTTATGATTCTTCAGTGGCTAAAACAAAACACAATCACATTAAAAACCTCAAGACATTAAAATCCATATAATATTCATTATTCCATATAGTATAACAATAGCCCATTAGAGTTTGACACCTAAATACGATCAAAGAGAAAACAACCTAATTCTAGAAGATTGCCAACCAATGTGGATAATATCAATCCACTTTAGGAATCCAAATGGTTTTGAAAGGGAGAGAGTAGAAGAAAAAAGAAGGATCTACAAAGAAGCCTAGAGGCCTTATTCCCCTATACAATGGATAATTTGAAGAAAAACATTCCTTATGTGGGATATCAAAGTTTGGAGAGAAACACTCTCTCCAAATCTTTCAGAGAACCTCACTTCTAATCATGTTCCAAAGGATAGAGGATGAGGAAACTGCCTCCTCAAGCAATGCTTATTTCTAGTCGATCGATCTATCAAACTTAAGATGCTCTTTGAAAGTCCTCCTAAGAGAGGCACTTTTGGGGCATGGGAAGAAGAGGTACAGAAGGTCTCCCTACCCTCATGGTAGCTCTTACACCACGATATAATTATGTAGATATTAATTGCTCTCATGTTGGTCCCACTTCCCTTCTGGAGAATTTTTCATACAAGGTTCAACTTCTTGCATTCTATAAGAGAGTGCCATAGATCATTGAATTTGAGATTCCATAGATTCCATGACTGATTCAACGACAACTTCCTATTGAGATCTTCAAAGAGTTTTGGTGGTTGCCTTACTCTAAAGACAACTTCGATCTGATTCTTTTAAATTAATACCTTTCAGATTAGGATCTTCTTTTCCAATAAGAAGGTGAATCTGTACATCCCTGCAAACAATCATCTTTTGAGTTAAGGGGCATCAATACTTGTAGCTGACTGTAAATCTTTGATCAATGTCCTCAAATCTTATCTACTTTCTCTCAAGATTGGAACCATTGGTCCTTCTATTGTTAAAATATTTTTGACCAAAATTTTTGGTCCCTTTGTAGGCTAGCTGTTCTTTTGATTCTCTTGGATGCCATAAATTAGAAACCAAATGGAGTCATTTTTTCTAATATTGACACTCAACTTCCTATCATTGCTAACCCTATGGCGCTTCTTCATCTTTTCCTAGGTGGACAAAAACAAGGCCATGAAAGCAGATCCTTTAGAGGTAACTACAATCTTTATAACTTGAAATCTATTACTTCAAAGTTAATTAAACTTTGTATGTAAGCGCAAAAGGGTCTTATGCAAGTGGTTCAAGTGAAAGTTTGGAAATTGAATGCTCACACATAGACAAATGAACAACACACCTTGACTCACTAAATCAAGCTACTATACCTACACACAAAGAATGAATACTCAAGATATATGAGTCATAATGTGTATTCATATTGTGCATTTGATAGAGGGAAGTTATGGAGGACTACTCTCACTTGAAGTGAGTACAACAATGTCTGCTCAAGAATCACATGAAAACTCTCTCTATCCTATGAGTAGAAGGTGGGATATTTATTTTGGCTCCCTTCATCCAGGAGAATAGTCCTACTTTTAGCTTTTAAATTTAACCAAGATAAGGCGAAGATTTTTTCCTTTTATCTTTATAAACATAGAATTATATGACTACATCTTTGTGAGATAACTAATAAGAGTAATCGATAAGATTTAGCAAAGCTCTTAGGCTTGCTTCTTCCACCAAGAGCTCCCTCCCAAGGCTAAAAAAGGAAAAATGAAGGAACAAATGAGAGGAGAAAGAATGGAAGGTAGAGAAGAAAGAAAGGAAACAAAGAAGAAAGGAAGAGACGAAAAAGAGAAATAGAGCTATACATGGTCTTTTAATTGAAATAGGTTTTACAATTCAATCGTATGCATGAAAGCATTTATATTTTTTGGGCGAGATTGAAGACATTTTGGTGTGTGGATATGATTATGTGAATGTAACTTAGTCTTTCAAAAAGCATCTATGGATACACAATTGAAGATGTAAGAAGGCAAATCTATACCTTGTGTGTCTACAAGAAATTATTTAAGGGTGGAATAATGCACAAATTGATAATTATGTATGCAAATATGCACTTGATTGTAATGCTGAACGGTTAGAAGGTTTGTTTCTATACACATAAAAATCTGTTTCCATGTAAATATTTCACATGTGTGTGAACATTACACAGAATTACTAAGTGGAAATGAATAAGTCAAAAGCATAATGTGTTTTCTTTATCATGTAGTAATGATTTCCGACCTCACCGTGGACATTTCTGTGGATCTTCCCTCCAAGTTCGAGCCACTTGATGATTTTGGAGCTTATATGAAGTGAAGAAAAGATTTTGAAGACTGAAGCAAAGCATTCCCCCCCGTGGAAGTATCAGTGATTCTTCTTCCCAAATTTCTGTATACTATTGAAGTAAAGAGAAGAAACGATATTACTGAGACCATTTGAAGTGAAGATTGGACCGAAGATGAAAGTAAAGAAAAGTTCCTGCCGGGATCCCGTGGGCGATTTCTCGCACTATAGCAAGGGGTCTAGTTCATATTTGGTCGATCCGCACTGTAGTGGCGGCATATATATATATAAATAAATATATATATATATATATATATATATATATATATATATATATATATATATATATATATATATATATATATATATATATATATATATATATATATATATATATATATATATGTATATATATATATATATATATATATATATATATATATATATATATATATATATATATATATATATATATATATATCACCATACTGCACTGTAGGCGTTTCATTGTACCACCGACCCCCACTGTAGCGGGCATATTTGTATCATTCAGTTTTATTGAAGGACTTCAGTTTCATTTCTGTTGTATCATTGAGATTTGTCTGCACAACGATTCCGAGTATCAGTGCTGTATCTAATCTGTCTCTTTCCCGACACCTACGGTCTCATGCATACGCACGCACGTCTCGCCACTTTCGAGGGGCAAGGCCCTACGAGGATCACCACACTCTAGAGAGTGAGAGGGTGAGGCACCCAACGCGCAGATGCCCCTTGTCGGACAGCGGGAACGGTGCAAACGAGAGGGGCCTGATCCAACCCCGCACCGTTCCCTTGACCTCCTTCTTCCCGACAACCCATACACATACACATACACATACACATACACATACACATACACATGCATATGCATTCAAATACACATACACATACACATACACATCAACATATCCATACACATACCCATAAACATACACATACACATACACATACACATGCACATACACATACACATACAAGTACACATACACATACAGATACACATACACATACACATACACATACACATACACATACACATACACACACATACACATACACATACACATACACATACACATACACATACACATACACATGCACATACATATACACATACACATACACATACACATACACATACACATACACATACACATACACATACACATACACATACACATACACATATAAATACACATACACATACACATACACATACACATACACATAAACCTAAACATACACACCCATACACATACACATACACGTACAAATACACATACACATACACATAAACATACACATACACATACACATACACATACACATATACATACACAAACAGATACACATACACATACACATACACATACACATACACATACACATACACATACACATACACATACACATACACATACACATACACATACACATACACATACACATACACATACACATACACATACACATACACATACACATACACATACACATACACATACACATACACATACACATACACATACACATACACATACACATACACATACACATACACATACACATAGCATACACATATGCATACACATACACATACACATATACACATACACATACACATACACATACACATACACATACACATACACATACACATACACATACACATACACATACACATACACATACACATACACATACACATACACATGCACACACATACACATACACATACACATACACATACACATACACATACACATACACATACACACACATATGCACACACATATGCATACACATATGCATACACATATGCATACACATACACATAAACATAAACATACACATACACATACACATACACATACACATACATATACAGATACACATACACATACACATACACATACACATACACATACACATACACATACACACGAACATACCAATATACAAACCCATAAACATACACATACACATACACATACACATACACATACACATACACATACACATACACATACACATACACATACACATACACATACACATACACATACACATACACATACACATACACATACACATACACATACACATACACATACACATACACATACACATACACATACACATACACATACACATGCACATACACACATACACACATAAACACATACACACATACACATGCACATACACATACACATACACACATACACATGCACATACACATGCACATACACATGCACATACACATACACATACACATACACATACACATACACATACACATACACATACACATACACATACACATACACATACACATACACATACACATACACATACACATACACATACACATACACATACACATACACATACACATACACATACACATACACATACACATGCACATACACATACACATACACATACACACACATACACACACATATGCATACACATATGCATACACATACACATACACATACACATACACATACACATACACATACACATACACCTACACATACACATACACATACACATACACATACACATACACATACACATGCACATACACATACACATACACATACACATACACATACACATACACATACACATACACACACAGATGCACACACATATGCATACACATACGCATACACATACACATACACATACACATACACATACACATACACATACGGATACACATACACATACACATACAGATACACATACACATACACATACACATACACATACACATACACATACACATACACATACACATACACATACACATACACATACACATACACATACACATACACATACACATACACATACAGATACACATACACATACACATACACATACACATGCACATACACATACACATACACATACACATACACATACACATACACATACACAAACACATACACATACACATACACATACACACACATATGCACACACATATGCATACACATACGCATACACATACGCATACATATACACATACACATACACATACACATACATATACAGATACACATACACATACACATACACATACACATACACATACACATACACATACACATACACATACACATACACATACACATACACATACACATACACATACACATACACATACACATACCAATATACATACCCATCCACATACACATACACATACACATATACACATACACATACACATACACATACACATACACATACACATACACATACACATACACATACGCATACACATACACATACACATACACATACACATACACATACACATACACATACACATACACATACACATACACATACACATACACATACACATACACATACACATACACATACACATACACATACACATACACATACACATACACATACACATACACATACACATACACATACACACACATACACACACATATGCATACACATATGCATACACATACACATACACATACACACACATACACATACACATACACATACACATACACATACACATACACATACACATACACATACACATACACATACACATACACATACACATACGCATACACATACACATGCACATACACATACACATACACATACACATACACATACACATACACATACACATACAAAAACACATACACATACATATACACATACACATACACATACACATACACATACACATACACATACACATACACATACACATACACATACACATACACATACACATACACATACACATACACATACACATACACATACACATACACATACACATACAGATACACATACACATACACATACACATACACATACACATACACATACACATACACATACACATACACATACACATACACACTTATATGCACACACATGCATACACATACACATACACATACACATACACATACACATACACATACACATACACATACACATACACATACACATACACATACACATACACATACACATACACATACACATGGACATACACATACAAATACACATACACGTACACATACACATACACATACACACACATATGCACACACATATGCATACACATATGCATACACATATGCATACACATAAACATACACATACACATACACATACACATACACATACACATACACATACACATACACATGCACATACACATGCACATACACATACACATACACATACACATACACATAAACACGAACATACAAATACACATACCCATACACATACACATACTTATACACATACACATAGACATACACATACACATACACATACACATCCACATACACATACACATAGACATACACATACACATACACATACACATACACATACACATACACATACATGTACACATACACATACACACATACACATGCACATACACATACACATACACATAACGCATACACATACACATACACACATGCACATACACATACACATACACATACACATACACATACACATACACATACACATACACATACACATACACATACACATACACATACACATACACATACACATACACATACACATACACATACACATACACATACACATACACATACACATACACATACACATACACATACACATGCACATAAACATACACACATACACACTTACACATGCACATACACATACACATACACATACACATACAATACGCATACGCATACACATACACATACACATACACATACACATACATATACACATACACATACACATACACATACACATACACATACACATACACATATACATACACATACACATACACATACACATACACATACACATACACATACACATACACACACATACACATACGCATACGCATATGCATACACATACGCATACGCATATGCATACACATACGCATACACATACGCATATGCATATGCATATGCATACACATAGACATACACATACGCATACATGCATATGCATAGGCATATGCATGTGAAGAGATGGATAGGTATGTGCTTGAAGATGAAGAGGTGTTGCAAAATCCTTGATCTACACCAGCTAAATGAACTCCAGAGGTATATGGTGGGCCCTTTTAGCTTGCCAATGGATGTATTAGGAACCCTATGTACCTTGGAAGATCACTCTCAAAAAGATAGATCAAAAATAGATAAGTTGGAGTTAGCTCAGAGGTGAAAACTTGCTATTCTTGGTTCATACACCTGTCGAGTGTTTTACATAATTCTCTGAGCACAGCAGCAATTAGCTTAATTCCTCTTGAGGAAGTCTAGGTAACTTATAGAGCTAACTTTCAAGAGTAATCTCATAAAAAATAATGAACCACACACTGAGAATGAGTTTTAACAACTGATTACATCATCCAGATTTTCACGGGCTGCTACAGTTTCAGACCAGCGAGCAGAAAAAGCAACATAACTCAAAATATAGGAATTCAATGATTATGAAAATTTGTATGGTTATACTAGACGGTAAAGTGACTCTAAAAAGCTTTAAAACACTGAATTTGGATAAGTAACCACTGAGAAACACCCCTGACAAGATGAGTGAAAAAGTCGGGTACCTGACAGAGAAGTGAAATTGCACAAACACTGTTGCCTTCAACTGAACATAACTGAAGATTGCAACATCCAAATGACATGCAAAATTTTTGAGCATATAGTAGACTTATAGAGCTAACTTTACCAAGTTAAAGCACTGAAAATGATTCACCAAGCTCAGAGAAAACATCTTTGCAAGCTGACTGAGAGAAACTGAGAGTAATGGCAGTGAGTAGTACACTTCACAAGAACATGGAAAGATGAACTCAAATAATCATGAAAATGAAAGTATAGTGCTTGTACAATACAATGACTTACTGATATATATGTGTGCCTTGTAATCACACCTTGATATGGCATAAAGCTCAGCTCTTGGAGGTCTTCACATAGGTCTGTCTAACCACGACTAATGCTGCCATCTATTTATAGTTGAGTTTGGGAGGCTAACTTCCCTCAATCACTCTCCAATCAATCAATGATTGATTTGATTCTCTACCTACCACAAATCACGAATTCATGGCTCCTCTTTCCATTCTTGATCAAGTGGACTCAACCACTTAAGATTCTCTTACTTTTACATCAAGTAAACTCTTCAAAAGTTACAAGAGGTAGTTCACAAGTGAACTTTACATAGTCTTGATTTTAAGGCTTTTCCTATGACTTTGTGGGACTCAAGCCAATACTTAGGCTTGTCATAGACTTGCTCCAACAGCTCCCCGTCAAGCCAAGTATGCTTGAGGTCTTCAATCTTCCAAGATTACCTGCAAACCAATCATAGCCTTGAATTTGCAAAGCTTTGTACCATCCAATGCTTTGGTTAGAATACCTGCACATTGTTGATGAGTGGACACATATGATATTTGAATCTCTTTGCTTAGAACCTTTTCTCGTACATAGTGATAATGAACTTCAATATGTTTAGTCCTTGCATGAAAAATAGGATTAGCAGCCAAATGAATAGAACTCATATTTTCACCAAAAATAGTTGTTCCAAACTCCAATCCAAGATCTTTGAATAATGTCTTCATCCACATAGCTTCTTGTGTAGCTATGGCAAGGCCTCTATATTCAACTTCAGTAGAAGAGAGAGCAACTGTGGGTTGCTTCTTGGATGACCATGAAATAAGCTTTGAACCTGCAAAGGTAAGATAACCTGAAGTGCTCCTTCTATCTTCCTTGGAGCCAGCCCAATCTGCATCAGAAAATAGCTTCAAACCTAAATCAGATACATAAGGATAATAAAGTCCTTCATTTATGGTTCCTTTGAGATACTTGAGAATCCTTTTGGTAGCATCCATATGTGGTTTCCTTAGTGTGTGCATAAATTGACTTAGCACACTCACACTATAACATATATCTACTCTTGTCAATGTGGCATAGTTGAGACTATCTACTAGACTTTGATATGATGTGATGTGCTTTATGAGTTCACCTTCATGTGAGCTCAATTTGTGATTGACCTCCATTGGAGTACCTGCAATCTTACAATCTTGCATCTTGAATTTTGCCAACATGTCCTTAATGTACTTCCTTTGAGTGAGAAACAAACCATGATCTTTGTAGACAACTTCCAAACCTAGGAAGTAGGTAAGTGAACCCAAATCACTTATCTTGATCTCTTCTCTCATCTGATCTTTGATCTTCTTCATACCATCTGCATCATTTCCTGTCAATAGAATATCATTTACATATACACATAGGTAGATGACCTCGGAATTACTCTTTTTAATAAAGAGTGAAGGATCTGCCTTGCTTGGTTGAAAGCATTTGTCCTGCAAGAATGAAACAAGCCTGAAATTCCAAGCTCTTTGAGCTTGCTTGAGACCATACAATGCTTTGTTAAGTTTACACACATAATCAGGATAAACTTCGTTCTCAAAACCAGGTGGTTGTGCCATATATACCTCTTCTGTTATCCAACCATTCAAGAATGCATTCTTTACATCTAGTTCAAGTATCTTCCAATTCTTGGAAGAGGCAATACTAAGCAAAACCCTAATAGTAGGCATCTTTGCCACAAGAGAGAAGGTCTCCTCATAATCAATTCCCTGAGTTTGTGCAAAGCCTTTTGCTACAAGCCTTGCCTTATACCTGTTAATTGAACCATCAGAATTCTTCTTGAGTTTATAGACCCATCTTGAGCCTATTACCTTCATGGATGAAGTCTTGGGCACCAAATCCCAAGTGTTGTTTTCCTCAAGTGCTTCAATCTCTTCCTTCATTGCATGCTTCCATTCTGATTTTGCTTTGGCCTCTTCAAATGATGATGGCTCCTCTTGGTTTATATCCTGTGCTATGTAGATAGAGTGTTTAGTTACTAATGAGGTGTCAAACCCATACCTTTCTGGTTTTTTCTTTTCCCTCATAGATCTTCTTAGGCCATGATGTGATGATTCTGCCTCATGTCCAAGTTCCTGCAATTTTGCTTTACCTTTAGACTTCCATGCTTTGATCTTTTCCATCTGAGATTCTTCATCGGTGTCTTGTTCTTCAATCTTCGGTTGTTCTCAACCAAGCTTTGGAAAATCTTCTTCAAGATTATATGGTAAATTGACCTTCCTGCATGAATCTTCATACCATGAATTGTTCTCATAAAAAACTACATCTCTGCTTACCAAGAATCCTTTGTTTGTAGGGTTTGATAACCTGTAGCCCTTTTGATTGTTGTCATATCCAATAAATACACACCTTTCTGCCTTTGGATCCATCTTGCCTCTAACCTGTGAAGGAACATGAGCAAAAGCAATACATCCAAAAATTTTACAATGATCTAAGCTTGGTCTTCTTCCATTCCAAGCCTCATATGGAGTCATCCCATCAACGGATTTTGAAGGAAACCTATTAATCAAGTAAGTGGCTGTAGATACAGCTTCAGCCCATAAGTAATTAGGTAAATGCTTTTCATTTAACATAGACTTTGCAGCTTCAACAATTGTCGTATTCCTCCTTTCTGCCACTCCATTTTGCTTAGGAGTGTACCTTGTAGTTACCTCTCTTTTGATTCCTCTTTATTGAAGAAAAGAATCAAATTCATGGGAGAAGTATTGTCCCCCTCCATCTGACCTTTGCCTTTTTAGTGATTTACCTGTTTGATTCTCCACAAGAGCCAAATATCTTTTGAAGCATGAAAAAACTTCATCTTTGTGTTTCATAAAGAATAGGATAGTCCATCTGCTGCAATCATCAATAAAGGAAACATAATACCTTGATCCAGATATTGAAGCTTCCTTGCTAGGTCCCCATACATCTGTATGAACCAACTCCAAGAGATCTCCATGCATATAACCTTTCTTCATGAATGGTAACCTGTGAGACTTTCCAAATTGACATGCACTACACTTATAAATCATATGTTCTTTTGACAAATTAGGAAGTCCAAGTACACTTTGGTCCCTGCAGATTTGCTTTAATGACCTTTCACCAATATGTGCTAACCTTTTGTGCCATACTTCCAATTCTGTGAGTGTCTGACTACCATAATTAAAGAGAGCAATGTTTCTAGTGTCCTGTAATTCAAATGTGAACAATCTACCTGTCTTTTCACCTTTTGCAATTCTTCTGAATCCTTGACTTGGATCTTCAACAAATGCTCCTGCTTTTGTGAACCTGACTTGCAACCCTTTCTCTACTATCTGCCCAACACTTATCAAATTCTTTGTAATGGTAGGGACATAGAGTACCTTACTGAGTAGGTTGATGTTTCTTTGTGCAGAAAGGGCATGAAAATCTATTGTGCAGGTTGGAAAAGGCAATATATGGTTTGAAGCAAGCACCACGTGCTTGATATGAAACGATACATGCCTACCTGATTGCAAATGGTTTTGATAATAGTCCAACAAAGAGCAATCTATATGTTAGGCGTGCTAATGATGTGCTTCTGATCGTTGTTGTGTATGTTTGATGACATGCTACTCACTGGTTCTCGTGAGAAGCCTATTGCTGATTTTAAGGCTGATTTGCATGCGTCATTTAAGATGTTAGATTTTGGGCATTTGCATCATTATTTGGGCATTCAATTCATGCCAGTTGATGACAGCATAGCTTTGTGTCAAAAAAATATATTGATACATTATTGTAGTGTTTTGGCAATGAAGACTTCAAACCTATTGCCACTCATATGGAGACAGGTCTAGGATCGAGTCTTCATGATGTTGGAGATGCATTTGATGTTGTTCTCTGTCAATAGGCTATTGGATGCTTGATTTACATATGCATTACTCGGCCAAAAATTTAGAATGCTATCTCCTAGATGAGTAGGTTTTTGCATTACCCAAGTGTGAAGCATTGACATGCGGTTAAGCACATCTCTTTGCTACTTGAGTGGTACCCGATTACTTGGATTGTTTTATCCCAAGGGGGGATCGTTATCACTAGATTTACAAGCTCTTCTTGACTCTCATTGGGCTCATTGCGATGACACTCATGTATCTACTAGTGGCTTTTGCTTCATGCTTGGTAGGTCATGTATATCTTGGTTGAGCAAGAAGCAACGTACTGTGGACACTTGCAATTGTGAGGCTGAGTATAGGGCTGCTTTCACAACAACTATTGAGTGTGTGTAACTCAGATGCCTTATGGCTGATTTGGGTGTTGGTAAGCCTTTTGCCACCACCATATTCACTGACAATCAGAGCGCATTTGCAATTGCGAGGAACCTTGTGTTCCATGCTCGCTGTAAGCACATTGAGGTGCACTATTATTATGTGAGGAGAGATTCTCTGCTGGAGAGATCAGTTTGGCATATGTTCCCACATAGGAGAACACTGTAGAACTTCTCACAAAGGCTCTGCCTAGGGATACGTTTGAAGCTTTCCGCAAAGCTTTGGGCTTACTTCCTTTTGTGGATTGATCCCACATAGTTTGGCACTTCCTTATACATGAGTGGAAGCTCCTTGTTCACTATATCACTCCAAGGGCGGATTTATTGATATATTTAGGTAGTGATGTGTGTGAACACACTAGGTCCATGGGACCACTTTTTTCCCTCTTTAGGAGGTTTCCATCGATGTCAGCAGGCTTCTTTGAAATCCCATTTACTAGCTTCCATTGCCTCCTTTGAATCATCACATCTTTATTCTGATTCTTCCATAGAGCAAAGTTTGTGCCATCAAATTTTTCGGATCTCAAAATGGTCTTTGCCCTGCAAGTTATAACTCCTCCTCGGAACACGAGCACTAGACCTTGATCCACCTAATGTGCCTGAGACCTCTGATGCCATAATGGTAGAGAACACAATAGAATGATAATGGAGCTAG
Organism: Ceratopteris richardii; assembly: GCA_020310875.1. Classification (NCBI taxonomy): domain Eukaryota; kingdom Viridiplantae; phylum Streptophyta; class Polypodiopsida; order Polypodiales; family Pteridaceae; genus Ceratopteris; species Ceratopteris richardii. The sequence continues at coordinate 264,817 of MU260154.1, read as the reverse complement.
AAGAGTCCAAACACCAACAAATAGGTTTATCAAGGAGTAAATCGGCCACTACGTAGTTGACTAAACCAAAAATCTGAAAACAATTTGCCAAAGTATCCTCTGCAAAATGAGCATATGAACAGTGTCAAAGTATCATAAAACTAGAAGTACTGACATGTCTACCTGCATAGTGAATCACTGACTCCACTGCATATAATCAATTACCCAATAGAAGCCAACTAGGCTTATGGAGCACCTATGAACAAATATCATACATCTCCTATGGTGAGGCTGGGTGAGTCTTCCACCTACATTACCGAAGAGACCTAGACATCTGGGTGTCTCCTAGTTAAGAAAACCTCACCACGACCCTCTTTTTCAAACGTAAATGGCTTTATGCAAAGAAAGTAACCGCTATATCAATGACCACATGGATGTACATAAGCGGTATCCACAAAAGCGTACATGGTGTGTATGTGCTCAATATATGCAACAAAATGACACTAAAAGCTGAATACACAACCCAAAAAACTAGCCAATAACACCTACAAGTGTCTGTCAGCTCTGATGTTTTAAGCTCAAAAATCTTGAATAAATTTGCAGCGGCTGCTCGCACCAAAACTGAAAACCTCTTGAGAAACCTGTAGTTTTACGAGTGTGGCTGAAACGACAGCCCCAAAGGTTGATATTTATTGTCCGAGAAGTAGAAAGAACACTCTTCTTGATGTTCTTGGACCTCTGTGAAGAGAACTATGTGCGAAAGTACTCCAAAATGGCTCCAAAAGACACCCCAAAAATGCTTTAGAAATAGGCTTTGAAAACAAAGAATGAACCTTTGAGGGACCAAAACTTGTTTAAGGTAATGTCAACCTTAGACTTTCCCCTTCGTCAGACACCACAAGAGTGTAGCTTAGTGGCAAGAGATTTCCATGGTTAAGTGAGCTCAGGGGGGAACAGTAGTGGGATGGGTAACCTCTCAGGAAGTACCGGGAACCTCTATATTCCTTGACCGCTGAGGTCCTCCCTCGCGTGGTGCCAACGGTGACTTCGGTGAATCCGATAACACGGTATGCCAAGGTCTATGCCTTTGTCACTACCTTAGTCGTAAGCCTTTGAGAAAGCCGAGAAGAAGGATGGAGCACCACACACAATACTAAATTTATTACCACCAGAATGTACAAAGATCAGTAATCCGTTAAGGAAGTAGGCATATATACAAGCTGGGGAAAAAACCTTCTACAAAAGGAAAAAGTGCTTGGTTGTCCTAGAGTGTTCACATACATCACTACCTAAATATATCAGCAGTCCATACTTTCAATCTGTGCGTCTATCGAAGATGACAAAGTGTTGAAGTGTAAGCGAAAGTCAAAGGGCCAAAGTAAGTCAAAAACAGGCAAGAGCAAGGAAGTAAAGACAAAGGGGGTCTTCATTACTTGTATGTTCCATATATATATCATTACTCGAATTTGTCGCAAATTTCCCCATGTCGAGGGGTCTGAGTAGCCTTTGTAGCGGACTCACAAGAATCTGACTTTGAGGTGTCCGCATTTTCTTCGTTGGGAGTATTGATCACTTCTCGACATGAAACAACAACAGAGATATAATGAAAACATCGATTAGCATTTGAATATCTCCTGGTGTGTTTGTTATATATATATATATATATATATATATATATGTGTGTGTGTGTGTGTGTGTCTATATGTATTCTAAAAGAGAATGCCTTGGTTCGGGCATGTTACAATGTCATCCAAGAGATTTTAAAATAAATAAAATATAACTTATTGCAAGAAGAACTTAAGCCTGACGCATAAAATAAATTGTAATAAAGCTCTCCGGTCACAAATTCGATCTCTGGCCACAGCCAATGAGCATATCTCAAATGTATTTTAGTCCAAGGAAAAGTCGAGATCATGCGAAATCTTTTATGGATGGTCAGCATTCGGATTCTTGGTATGGATGCGTCCATTCATCTTCTTCTTCTATCAATTTACGTATGTTAATTCTTTGCATACATACATACATCAGTTCTTATTGCTGGAGTATGGGGAGGAAGGAAACACAGAAACAACGTGAGAAAAAAAGGAGAACAATTCGAGCACAGCACACAATGTATTATTAAATTTGGAATGTACAAAGATAAGTAGTTGTAGATCGGATCTTGCAGAAATACGTACGTAGAGATAGTATAGAAATGAAATCTCACAAAAGCATACACAGAATAGAAAGCGACGAGACTTCATACAAAATTGGGTACAATCTCCCCCCACATACTCTGATGCACGAATCTATCACAATATGTGTATTTCTAGGTATTTTCCATTATGTCCTGAATAGAAGATACATGAGGCGGCATTTCAAAAGGCATGTGTTTATGAAAAAGATGCTTTATTTACAAATCCTCATTTTCCAAGCGATCGACTATTTTTATAAAACCATCAATTTTTGAGCCATCTACTATTTTTACGAGAATATCGATCCCTAAGCGATCTACTATCTTTTAAATATCCTCAAAAATATCTGAATAAATCCATGCACGTTCATATCCTTATGATTCTTCACCGGCTAAAACAAAACACAATCACATTAAAAACCTCAAGACATTAAAATCCATATAATATTCCATTATTGCATAAAGTATAACAATAGCCCATTAGAGTTTGACACCTAAATATGATCAAAGAGAAAACAACCTAATTCTAGAAGATTGCCAACCAATGTGGATAATATCAATCAACTTTAGGAATCCAAATGGTTTTGGAAGGAAGAGAGTAGAAGAAAAAAGAAGGATCTACAAAGAAGCCTAGAGGCCTTATCCCCCTATATAATGGATAATTTGATAAAAAACACTAAGAAGCTTTATGATGGCTTGATCACCTTCATGTGGAAGCCATTTATGTTTGAGTATCTTATTCTCCTCTATTACAACGACTCAATTTTGCTTGAAGGAGGAGGGGGAGCTTCAATGGCTTTTTATCCTTCTTGGCAGATAGTCAAGGGAGGACTCAGTAGAACATTCTTGATGTGGGATATCAAAGTTTGGAGAGAAACACTCTCTCCAAATGTTTTAGAGAACCTCACTTCTAATCATGTTCCAAAGGATAGAGGATCAAGAAACTACCTCCTCAAGCAATGCTTATTTCTAGTTGATCAATCTATCAAACTTAAGATGCTCTTTGAAAGTCATCCTAAGAGAGGCACTTTTGGGGCATGAGAAAAAGAGGTATATAAGGTCTCCCTACCCTCGATGGTAGCTCTTACACCAGGATATAATTATGTAGATATTAATAGCTCTCATGTTGGTACCACTTCCCTTATGGAGAATTTTCCATACAAGGTTCAACTTCTTGCATTCTATAAGAGGGTGCCAAAGATCATTGAATTTGATATTCCATAGATTCCATGACTGATTCAAGGACAACATCCTATTGATATCTTCAAAGAATTTTGGTGGTTGCCTTACTCTATAGACAACTTTGATCTGATTCTTTTCAATTAATACCTTTCACATTAGGATCTTCTTTTCCAATAAGAAGGTGACTCTCTACATCCCTGCAAACATTCATCTTTTGTGTTAAGGGGTATGAGTACTTCTAATTGACTCTAAATCTTTGATCAATGTCCTCAAATCATATCTAGTTTCTCTCAGGATTGGAACCATTGGTCCTTCTATTGTTAAAATATTTTCGACCAAAATTTTTGGTCCCTTTGTAGGCTCTCCTTTTGATTTTCTTAGACGCCATAAATTAGAAACAAAATGGAGTCATTTTTCCTAATATTGACACTCAACTTCCTATCATTGCTAACCCTATGGTGCTTCTTCAACTTTTCCTAGGTGGACAAAAACAGGGCCATGAAAGCAAATCCTTTAGAGGTAACTACAATCTTTATAACTTGAAATCTGTTACTTCAAGGTTAATTAAACTTTATATGTAAGCGAAAAAGGGTCTTATGTAAGTGGTTCAAGTGAAAGTTTGGAAATTCAATGCTCACACATAGACAAATAAACAACGTACCTTGACTCTCTTCATCAAGCTATGATAGCTACACACAAAGAATGAATACTCAAGATATATAAATCATAATGTGTATTCATATTGTGCATTTGGTAGAAGGAAGTTATGGAGGACTACTCTCACTTGAAGCGAGTACAACAATGTCCGCTCACGAATCAAAACTCTCTGTATCCTATGAGTAGAAGGTGGGATATTAAAAAATACTTCTTTTATTTGAATTTGATGAGTCCTCCACCTAGAACGATATTAATTTTAATGCCAAGTAAAGTTGTGGATTTTGGCTCCCTTCATCCAGGAGAATAGTCCTACTTTTAGCTTTTAAATTTGACCAAGGTAAGGCAAAGATTTTTTCCTTTTATCTTTACAAAAATAGAATCATATTACTACATCTTTGTGAGATAGCTAATAAGAGTAATCGAAAAGATTTAGCAAAGCTCTTAGGCTTGCTTCTTGCACCAATAGCTCCCTCCCAAGCCTAAAAGCCTTGCATCTTCAATTCTTCAATATCTCTTGGATTCCAATCAAAGATTTGAATTTCTTCAACTTGTTTCCATCGAATACCTTTATCAACATTTCTTCGCATTGTTAATGACTTGAAATATATGATTATTAATCTCCTTTCTTCTTATCTTCGCTATGCCATAATGATAATGTACTTATATGTTTTTTTCTTGGCATGATAGATTCACTTAGTAGCAAGATGCAATGAATCAATCTTCTTATAATTTAGGGAATAATGGAATATATTTTAATGTGGTAAGGTTTTTAATGTGATTGTGTTTTGATTTAGTAGGTGAAGAATCATCAAACCGTTAATGCGCATGGATTTATTCACATATTTTTAAGATATTTAGAAGTTAGTATTTTAGATATTTTATGTAAAAACACTAGATCGCTTAGAAAGTGATGTTTCTGTAAAAATAGTAGAATGCTTAGAGAGCATTGATTTGTAAATCAAGCAGATTTTTGTAACTTATAAGTACACATAATCTAATAGAGTCATCCATCAGATTATGTTGGGGTAGATTATACCGAATCTTCTGTTCAGTCTCTTATCTCTTTCTATTTTGGGTATGCTTTTGTGAGATTTCATTTCTATACTATCTTTGCATATGTGCATGTGTAAGATCTGGTCAACACTTGTATCGAAGTCTGCATGCATCTATAGAGGTGTAATTGTCGACGTCTATTCCTAATTCGTATCATGCATTCAGGATCCGACATCCATTTCAGTTTGTCAATTCCCATCCCTTCTAGGTTTGCATTTATCAATTTATGTTTTCTTAGTTCAGCGGTGTCTTTTTTTAATTTTTTTGAATCTTTTATGTGCCATGTGCCTTGTGCTCACTGTGGACACTCACAATATACTCACTATGCTCATTGTGCTCACTATACTTACTATACTCAATGTGCTCACTATGCTCACTGTGCATTGTGCAATGTTCCTATTCTGGTTCAATTCATTTATCAAGTTTTTTTATCAAGTACATTTAACAAGTTTGTTTATCAATTCGGTTATTTGTTAGAATTTCAGCAATCTCAATTGTGGAACTCATGCTAAATTGAAGTGACGCATTACTCACACTTTTTGGTAGGATATACAACCACTTTTACATAAGTTTTCTCAGCTCATTACTCAACTAATTGATGGGAAAAAGTTAGGATCATTTGGAGGGCCTTTTTTAATTCAAATTTATAACTAGCTTTTTTAGCATTATATAAGCAAACACATGGAGCAAAGTCATAACCATCCTCCTCTACCATTTGAGCACCTGTAGCCTCTCATTAGGAGTGTTTACTCTAGGTCTAAGCTAGCCCCTAGCTAAGCAAGCAGTTTGCTCGTTGGAATTTTCTCATAGGAAGTGATCTTTGATCACCCATATCTCTTTGTGTAGTAGTCCGATTCATTTGCAATTCTTCTCATGCATAAATCAACCTTATAAATCCGAAAGCTAATATGTGATTCGTATGGACTATCGTACCACTATGGACTTCTTTAGGTATCTTTTTTGTATCCTCTTCAAATATTCCTCTTCGTCAGCAACCTTTAATGTACTCAGTTAGAATGTTGTGACCTTTATTTTGTTAACAGGGAAGAAAGTATAAAAATTTTTTGATAGTTCTTTATATTACTCATAAGATCTTTTTCCATGGTGGAAAGGTTTAACCCCCATTGGGAGCAAAGAATCTAGACTAATGGGCGGGAAAGAATTAGGACCTCATTAAGACATGCTTCTAATGCACATTCATACCCAAACTATACAAGCCGAATGAATCCTCTTACTTAAGTTTCAAATTAAAGTTGTCCTATCATCAATTTAAGAAGAACCTCAAGAAAATGTATTTCTATTACTTTAGTCAAATACTTCTTACTGTTTAATTTTAATCATCTTTATCCAATATCTTTGGATTAAAAAAAGTGAATGGAAAATATGCAATGCCTCATAGAGAATACTCAACTAGGAATTACGTGGCACAAAAGTACATATTTGTTATTCAATGTTTCTATGTCCTATAAAGACCGATTTGTATTTCCCTTCAATGATTTCAAAGATTTGGAGGGTTTTACACACTTTTCATAGTTTTCTAAATTTGTTAGATAGTATGATCATGCATTTTCTTTTTCATTTCTTTAAGCCTTTTTAATCAAAGTTTTTCCCTTTCATGAGTTTCTTGTATGTGCTTTTTGTGTTCATTTTAACTACTTCCTTGATTGTTTATATTAAGGTGGAATTAACTTTCTTATTCTATAACTTCCACTTGATCAAATAATTGATCATTAACTAAACGTTTTGGACTTCTTACCTATCATTCACTGATGCTTGGTGTGATTGTAACCAGTGGTAAATTCTTTCTTGCATGAAAACAATGATAGATTAAAGATCTAGGTTTGTGATATTTTTGGGATAATGTTAAATGAAAGCATATTCTATGAAAAACTAAAAACAGTTTCCATGCTTTGAAGTCTTTAAGAATGAAAAAATGCAACTAATTAGAAATAAAAAAGAGTCCTATATTGAAATGCACAAATCCACATTGTAAGTGTGAAGATGTGTGTATACACACACACACACACGAACACACACACACACACACACACACACATATATATATATATATATATATATATATATATATATATATATATATATATATATATATATATATATATATATATATATATATATATATATATATATATACATACTTTATGGCTGATTTGGGTGTTGGTCAGTCTTCTCACACCACCATCTTCGTTGATAGTTAGAGCACATTGGGAGTTGAGAAGAATCCTATGTTCCATGCTTGAATGAAGCACATTGAGGTGCACTATCATTATGTCAAAGATAGGTTCTCTCTTGGACGCGAATGATTAGAAAATGCTTTGATGACTACTTTACTCTTATGTACAGGGCGTAGTTATTAGAAAAAGGTCGAATGATTACAACTATAAGGGGACGCGAAAGGTAAAGCTCAATAAGAAGCAGATCTCGAAAACAGTTAAATCTTGAATGAATGAATCTTGACGATAGATAAAGCAATGCGATCAAAACCTCAATGTTTATTTGTTTATATGTTTAGCAATGCTGTATTGGCAACTCTAAACCTTGTCATGTGTCGTACGTCATTTATTTTAAGCATCTTACAAGAAACCTATTGTGAACACAAGTTCAAGACATTGGACTTATTCTTGAGCTGTTTCATTATGAATTTGTTGTAACTTTTGATGATCAAAGCAAGATGTGTATCTTGTACTTTCATACCTTTACCAATTCACTTGAACGTGAAACAGATAGCTTTTTCTTTCATGTAAGTCCAGTTTTTAAAAGACATTGTCCAATTCAATCATCAAAAATAAAATTTACTATAATATACTGGGTATCTACTTTTAACAGGAGCATGCAACAAGCACTCCAGTACTTCACCTACTCAAGGGAGGTTCTCCTTAGGGAAATATACCCTTTAACACTTCTGTGAGCACGCAGATATCAATAATTGCACAGACTTGTGAATACTGAGGGATAATATTAATGAAAATTGGCAATAATGGAAGACCAACCACTCCTTAGTTCGAACAAATGATTACAATCTAGGCAAAAGAGATGCTCAAAAGTTGATGCTCTGGGGTAACATGTCACTCCAAAACTAAACAACATCAATACAAGAGTTTCATCCAATCCGTACCATGAACACAACTACATGCAAACTAGCACTGATCAATATAAAGTATGAAGACTTGCTCTAAGCGAAGGAGCATGAAAATACCACTCACTCACACTGAATGACAAAGCCAGGCCACTCTCTTCACACTATAGTGCTATTAGCCCTCCATTCGGAAGCCCACGCTCTGTATCTGCACCACAGAGTGACTCCCTAAAATAGGCTTCTAACCACAGAGTGCAAAAAGAGGACCCATGTACGTATGTAAGCAAATGTGTGTATCTGAGAAAAAAAATGTCTCCCAAATGAACACAAGTCCATTGCTTTTATAGGCTTCAATAGGCCAAGAGGGCCTTGCCGATTTCACGTCCACTGATCAAGCGCTTCTCATCTCTTATTTGAACAACTAAAGTATGCACTCCTTTCTTCTTTCCATTTATATGGAGTTGTAAAACTTCTTGGTGTCCTTGATTCAGGGGCTATAGCAGAAGTTGAGACATGTTGGTGTTGTGGAAGCTGACCGACATCATGGAAAGTAATTGTCAGAACAAAAGTGGGTTGTATTTGTATGGGAAAAGAGGCCCCGGACAACAACATGCCTTTAGAAGATGATGGATGTCCAGGCGACCCATCTGTGACTTCAGATATGAGTGTAAAATCTCAATAGGTAGTGATTCTGATGATGATGCTTCTTTTGTGCCATACAATCCCCTAACTCTACTCAATGTAAAGCTCAGTAACGGAGTTTTCTCTGAGATTTGAAGGTCTGGGAACCCATGGTGTGGGACGGGAGGGAGGGATGGGGTGTGTGGGTAGGCGGAGAGAGAGAGAGAGAGAGATAGAGAGAGAGAGAGAGAGAGAGAGAGAGAGAGAGAGAGAGAGTCTGAGGGTGGAGGGTGGAGAGGTGAGGGGGTTGGCGGGTGGAGGGGCTGGCGAGGTGAGTGGGGTGAGAGAGGACGGCGGGGAGAGAGATAGAGGGAGAGAGAGAGAGGGTGGTTGTGGGCTGGAGGGGCGAGGAGGGGGTCACGGGGCACAGAGGTGGTGCGGGGGTGGAGGCACTGCGAGGTGAGGCGGGGGTGGGAGGAACTGGGGGTTGCGGGGGGTGGAGGGGAAGAGAGAGAGAGAGAGAGGGAGAGAGAGAGAGATAGAGAGAGAGGGTCTGAGGGTGCAGGATGGAGGGGTGAGGGGGCTGGCGCATGGAGGGGCTGGCGGGTGGAGGGGCTGGCGGGGTGAGGGGGCTGGCGGGGTGAGGCGGGGTGAGGGTTTGGCGGGGTGAGGGCGGGGGTGTGTGAGGGTGGGGGTGGTGGAGGGCTGCACGGGCGGGGTGGTGGAGGGCTGCGGGGGCAGGGGAGAGAGAGAGAGAGAGAGAGAGAGAGAGAGAGAGAGAGAGAGAGAGAGAGAGAGAGAGAGAGAGAGAGAGAGAGAGAGAGAGAGAGAGAGAGAGAGAGAAAGAGAGAGAGAGAGAGAGAGAGAGAGAGAGAGAGAGAGAGAGAGAGAGGGGAGAGAGAGAGATAAAGAGAGAGAGACAGACGGAGAGAGAGAGAGAGAGCGAGCGAGCAAGAGAGAGAGAGAGAGAGAGAGAGAGAGAGAGAGAGAGAGAGAGAGAGAGAGAGAGAGAGAGAGAGAGAGAGAGAGAGAGAGAGAGAGAGAGAGAGAGAGAGAGAGAGAGAGAGAGAGAGAGAGAGAGAGAGAGAGAGAGAGAGAGAGAGAGAGCGAGCAAGAGAGAGAGAGAAAGAGAGAGAGAGAGAGAGGGGGAGGGTCACAGGGGTTGCGGAGGAGGGAGGGGTGGTGGGGTGAGGGCGGGGGTGTGGGTCTGAGGGGGGTTGGTGAAGGGCTGCAGGGCGGGGTGGTGGAGGGCTACGGGGCGGAGAGAGAGAGAGAGAGAGAGAGAGAGAGAGAGAGAGAGAGAGAGAGAGAGAGAGAGAGAGAGAGAGAGAGAGAGAGAGAGAGAGAGAGAGAGAGAGAGAGAGAGAGGGAGAGAGAGAGAGGGAGGGAGAGAGAGAGAGAGAGAGAGAGAGAGAGAGAGAGAGAGAGAGAGAGAGAGAGAGAGAGAGAGGGAGAGAGAGAGAGGGAGGGAGAGAGAGAGAGAGAGAGAGAGAGAGAGAGAGAGAGAGAGAGAGAGAGAGAGAGAGAGAGAGAGAGAAGGGGGTCGCGGGGGTTGCAGAGGAGGGAGGGGTGGTGAAGGGCGGGGGTGTGGGGCTGGCGAGTGCGGGGGGTGGAGGGGGAAGAGAGAGAGAGAGAGAGAGAGAGAGAGAGAGAGAGAGAGAGAGAGAGAGAGAGAGAGAGAGAGAGAGAGAGAGAGAGAGAGAGAGAGAGAGAGAGAGAGAGAGAGAGAGAGAGAGAGAGAGAAGGGGGGTCGCGGGGGCTACGGAGGAGGGAGGGGTGGTGAGGGGCGGGGGTGTGGGGCTGGCGGGTGCGGGGGCAGAGGGGGAAGAGAGAGAGAGAGAGAGAGAGAGAGAGAGAGAGAGAGAGAGAGAGAGAGAGAGAGAGAGAGAGAGAGAGAGAGAGAGAGAGAGAGAGAGAGAGAGAGAGAGAGAGAGAGAGAGAGAGAGAGAGAGAGAGAGAGAGGCACGGTGGTGGAGGGCTGCGGGGGTGGGGAGAGAGAGAGCGGCGCAACGCATATCTATGTTATAAAAAAGACAAAAGGGGCAAAAAGAGGAATCATCACTAGTTGACTCTTTGAGCCTGGGCCATGTATGACAGATTGCATGTTTTTGTTAGAACATATGCTGAAAATGTTAAATTTCTTTTTGAGCTAACTAAGCTTTGTGCAACTATTTTTCTTGAGTATCCGTTTGGTTTGAGTTTTCATTCATCACTTGGGTCGTTGAAAGCATCCTTCGTGCACCGTCATGATAACAAGCGGTTCACGTGATCATTAACCTAGCCATTCATTATGATAGCGCTATATGCTAATTAGTGATGAATAATCGAAATCCTCCATTGAATATTCTTCCTATGAAACACATGATTCTCTGTCTTTTGGAAGAATATGCTTGAAAGAAAGAAGATAGATATTTGATCCCTATGCATGTCGCATTCAATTGAGTGGTCTGTTGTTCCCCCTCATGCACACACATGTGGGCTATCCTAGGTTATCGCTCAATATTCTACTTGATTAAGATTTAGAGTCCCTTTGTCCTCTTCATGTGATTCCCTATATAATGACTTTGTCCTCTTCATGTGATTCCCTATCCCCACTTTACCCACCTTTCACGTAATTGAGTGAGTGCCTTGAAGTAGAAACTCGAGACCCGAACGATTTAGAAGAAAGCACATATGATAGATATTTGGGTCTTCTTTAAGTCTGCAAAAGCACATGTCCAAGATCTAGATAGATTCAAAGAGAACCTCAAAACAAAGACTCTATATCCATGTGCAAGGGCCTAGCAGATGACCCCCATCTTCCTAAGCTACGTAGAGCTATTTAAACCTTCCACCATTAAAAAATCCATACGGTGATCATTAAATATAATAAAATTCTTATTTCAAATAAGTGACAGGTCTTCTTCATACACATGTAAATATAAAGCCTAGAAGAGTTGATGATATAAAGTCAGTTATTTACAATGGTTGCCTTGTTCATTCTCTTAATTCTGAGATTGATACATTTCATGAAGAAATATTCGTAAGAAGCAACCTGATCCTCCTACAAATTTCACCCGTTCCATTTTTTTTTGTTTTCTCAGCATAAGTATTTTTTCTTTTAATGCAATACGATAACGATTATGATATTAGTTTACTAGATAACCATCTTCGATCATCTCTAGAATAGATGTTTTAAAATTTTGATGGTTGGTTGATGAAATACATGTAAACGATTTCTCATCTCCTGTTGACATTAGGATTTAATGTCTGTCATATTTTTAAATCCTCTATAATCTCATCATTAGCTTCTATATACTGTTTAGTCGAAAATAGACTAAAGAGTAGATCTTTATACGTACAAAGGATGTTCTCTAATCTGTGTTAATATTTAGAAAAGTTTCCTTGATCTATGTAGTTGTATACAATTTCGCTTTGCTAGCACTCATTTTCATAGTGCCTCCATATCTACTTCACATTCCATTTAAACGGAACGACGGCTTTTCTCTGCTTGCACGCGCCTTTGTTGTAAAGATTATTAGCAAGGTATTCGCCTCTATTGTCCCTCGTGATCCGCGCTTCTTATCTCTTCCACTCCCTTTTATTTCTTTTCTCCTCCAATCCCTTTTTTTTTTTTGAAGACAGAAAATTTGTTATTGGATACCCTCGGGTTTTCTACTTTCATGGTTGAGTTCTTAATATGCGAACAGAAAAGTTATGCACCGTACAGAGAAAATATGCGCCGTACTATTCAAATTAAATATGCGGCGTACAGAGCAAATATGTGCCGTACATTTATAACAAGACTGGATGCTAGACTTTTCTTAGGTATGGAAATTCCTTAATAAAACTACAACATGCCATCGTGTGCTCTATTCTGTATGTAGACTTTTATTTTTTTTTTTTAATTTTTTTTTTAAGAAAAACAGGAAAGTTTAATTAACAAGGGAAGTTACAATCAGTGCTCAGGGCAGGAGCCACCACTATCCAAAACTTACAAAGACAAGACCATTTCTAGTCTTTTTGCAGAATACATTGTAGATAAAAGGGTTCTCCACCTAGTGTAATTGTTTTCAGCTAAAATCTTGAATACATTGTCGTTGGGCAAAGGGGCAGAGCTAATTTTCTGGATACTATTTAAAGAGGCTTTTTTGAGAGTATTAGGAAGGGAAATGAGAAAATTCCTATTCCCATTACAATAAGTAGCATTATTTCTACTCAACCATATTTTCCATAGTATGTGCCCTCTCCAAATATTCCAGAGCAGCAGGTCCATGTTCCTGCAGCAACCAAGAAGAACATCCCATAAATTGAGATTAGGGGAGTTGTTTGCATGAAGAAACTTTTCAACAGGTTTCCAATATTTCTTGGCATGTTTGCACTGAAAAAATAGGTGGGCAACATCCTCCACTGAGCCACAGAAAGAACACAGTCCCTTATTAACATAAACCTTCCTGACTTTGTGGCCAATCCACAGGCCATTGTGTATCACCAACCATTGCAAGAAGGAGTGTTTGCTATGATCAGGGAAGGCCCACAAAGATTTGAATCTGTAGGTCCATTGATGGGAAGACCAATTGACTTGCCACCTGGAGTTAAGTTTAGGCAGGAGTTGTTGAACTGAACCTCTATCTTTCTTAAACCTTTTGAAGATGAAGACAGCAACCTCCTGCAGCTCCAGATTCCTTCTACTACAGCAATTCAATTTTGCCTTCAGGATTTCCTTATGGGAAGTAAGAACCTGCAGACAAGACCTAGAAAAATTAGAATTGGAAAAAGAATACAGATCTGCTATCACATCATCATTTGTCATAAAATCTTTCCAAGCACCAATTCCAGCCTTATGACATTTGTGTTCAAGAATGCCAATTTTACACTTTTTCCAGTAGGCAAGCCATCCCAACCATGGGGATTCATGCAGGTAAAGATCAGTGATACCAAGCTTCTCAATGTGAGTCTGAAAGGACTTTTTAGCCTTAAACCAGGCATTCCAATATTTGCAGGACAGAGAGCTCCCAACAGGGACAATGGATTGAGGAGACACAATAATGTCCCAGAGATTGATATTAGTCCAAGCTCTGTAATTTGCCAGAAAAAAATTTTTAGTATTCCTTTTTAAAAGACAAGCCCAAACATCAGAACTGTGTAAACTCCTCAAGATCCATTTGGCAGCAAGGTTTTCAGACATTTTAACAGGGCAGATAATCCCCAGACCACCTTGAGACTTGGGAAGGCAGCAAGTGCTCCAAGCCACTTTGACAACTTTCGATTGATTGTCCTTACCACCCCAGAGGAAGTTTCTGGCCAAGGCAATGACCTGCTTAATTTGCTTTTTAGAAGGGGACCAGCAAGACAAAAAATAAACAATCTTGGGAAGAATAAAATTATTGATGAGAAAGGTTCTATGAGGGAGGGAACTATTAGAATCATACCAAAAATGCAGCTGCCTTTTGAATTTATCAACAACCCAATCCCATCTTTGATTAAGGGAAACATGAAAACCCATAGGAATCCCTAAAAGTCTGAAAATCTCACCATCATTTATAATCTTACAACCAATTTCATAGATACACTGAGGAACAACATTATCAGAAGCTTTGAATCCTGTTTTGCTGTGGTTGACCAGAGAGCCACTGGCAAGACAAAAAGTATTTAAGCAAGCAAGAAAATTAGTCACAGAACTATTATCAGCTTTTAGCACAACATTAGTGTCATCAGCAAACATTTGCAGGCCAAGGGGGGTAGGGGAGTCAGGGATGTTAATACCTTTGATGAGCTCACACTCCATAGCATCTTTAACAAGCCACCCTAAAGCATCACTAGCAATGGCAAATAAAAGAGGAGCTAAGGGACAACCTTGTCTAATGGATCTACAAAGTTTAAAGGGATCAGAAATGTGACCATTTATAGCAATCCTGGACATGGCATTGCCAAAAAGAGTACTAACAAATTCAATAAATCTCCGGCCAACTCCCAAATCCTGAAGAGACTGGAGGATAAAATCCCACTCTATTCTATCATAGGCTTTGTCAAAGTCAATTTTGAAGAAGTAATAGTCTTGACCACTCTCTTCAGCATACTCCATACCTTCCCAGAGGGAGATAATAGCATCAAGAATGAATCTACCTTTTATAAAACCTTTTTGTTCAGGAAGAATGATGTATTGCATCAAAGGGCTAATTCTTCTAGCAATAGAGGAAGCAAAGATCTTATAGATGGAATTGAGACAAGTGATAGGTCTCCAGTTATTGAGATCATCTTTATTACCTCTTTTGTGGACAAGTCTGATAACTCCAGTGTTAATTTGACAAGGAAGAAACCCTTTACTAGTGGCCTCTTCCCACACCAAAAGAATGTAAGGAGTGAGAAAATCTTTCAAAATCATGTAAAACTCATTGGGAAGACCATCATAACCAGGAGACTTACAGGGTTTCAATTTATCAATGGTTTCTTTGATCTCACCGGCAGTGAGGGGCAGGTCCAAGATGGGAACCAGGCTCTCAGGAATCATTTTCTTCCTTTTTAAGGCAATAGTGGCTCTGGCCCTCTGGATGTCCTCCCCCCACTTGGGAGTACCAGAGAAAACATCCATAAAGAAGCTTTTCGCCTCCTGTATAGTCTCCTCTATATTAATAGTGTGCCCACCATCTTTCTTTTTGATCATGGGGATGAAATCCCTACTTTTTCCTTTTTTTAACAGAGAGTACATATGTTTGTTGTTTCTATCAATTTTCTCACTCCAAAATTCCTTAGAGGAGGCAAGAGAGTAGCTAGCTTCTAGGTATCTTTCCTTGCACAATCTCAAATTAGTGTCATAATAAATTTGAGAAGTAACATCAAGAGTACTCAACTTGTCCATAAGAGACTTTCTTCTACTAGCTCTCAAATCTCTAGCAACCTTCTTACAATGGGTGAACAGGAGTTGAATGTCTTTGACCGACCTACACCAAGCCTTAGCCGGAGAGCTAATACATCTAAAATTGGTGGAAATGAGGCTTTTAATATGGGTCAAAACACTAGGAAGCTTAAGGAAATTTATATCAATATGCGGCCAGCCAGACTTATACGAAGGGGTGCCCATCCTTATAGACACCACCAGAGGCTTGTGATCAGAAATCAGAAGAGTATTGTCAGTATTAACACTAATGTCCCAACACTTTTGAATGATTTTATTATTAACATAGCATCTGTCAAGCCTAGCAGCAACATAAGCCTTATCCAACTGTCTGTTAGACCAGGTGCAACCAGAGTTATGAGAGATGTCAGATAAATCATGCACATTACACATATCACTCCAAGCAACCTTTTCAAGACCTCTGATAACATTACCTTTATTGTTCCATCTGTCGTTAAGAGAAGTTACCATATTAAAGTCCCCCAGCATTATGAGAGGAGCCGGCAAGAGAGAGAGCTCCTCCCAACAGTCCTTCCTGATTAAACTGGAATTGGCAGCATAAACAGAGACTATAGTTAGATCAAAAGGAATACCAACCTTAATAGCACACCACTGATTGGAAAGACTAACAGAGACATCCTTGACAAGGTGAGCTAAGGGACGAGAAATGCCAATGACAGAACCTCCCTTTCTCTCACAATGCTTGGTACTATACCGACTATACCTAGAGGAAACCAAATTAAGGTTTATCTTAAGAAGGTCACCCCCAATTTTGACTTCCTGCAAACACAACACATCAGGCAACAAAGGCAGAGAATTCAACCAATTGTTAATCATTTTAGGTCTAACTGGGTCTGTAAGACCCTTGACATTAATAGAGATAAAAGAGAGATCAGTCATTAAAAACAACAAAAAAAAAAAATTACTTCCTACTATTTTTCATAGGCTTGGAGGCTGAAAGTGAAGATCTAACCACCTCTTTTCTTTTTGGTTTCACAAGAACAGCCAAATCTCGTGGAGTTTCAGCTACTTGGGTCATTGGCACAATATCCTGCACATTCATATCTTCGTCCATATTATACAACTTATCCTGATCCATGGCCTCAATTTCTTGACAGAAAACTTCCTGAGATAATTTTGAAGGAGGCTGGACTGTATCAGCAGGGAGCACATTTTCTTTTGGGACCTGGGGAGAGATAGATTTATTTTTCTTACCAACAGTTAGCCATCCATCAGTACATTTATCTTGCTGGATAGCATTTTGCTGAGAATCACTACCATTCCCACTTGTCCCAGCCTCGTGAACATTAGGGTGAACATTTTCCTTTGTTCCTGCAAAAACCTGAGAATCTGCAGAATTAACTAAGTTGTCAAAAGGATTAGAGACTTCTTCAAGCAAAATATCATAAAGGTTATCAGATTTAAAACTCTTTTTTTTAGGTTTATTTACAACTTTTTTATTTTGCAGAGACTGTCCCACCTGGTTACCTTTACCCTCTTGATTGATTTCCTTTTTTTTATCTTCTTCCTTACTGGTTTGGTCCTGGAGAAGAGGGCAATCTTTAATCAGATGCCCTTGTTTGTAGCAATTGTAGCAGGCATTTGGGAGGTTTCTATAAAACACTTTTTGAGAGTGAAGCTTTCTTCCATTTGAATCCTTGATGATTAGGTGGGTTTTGATTTTCTTGGCCGTATCCACTTCTATAAGCATTTGAGGGTCCCACTTGGGATTGATAATAGAGTTTCTAGGTCTCTGCCCCAAAACTTTACCAACCATACTTCCTAGCTTTTCCACCCAGGGGTAGAAGTCATAAGGCAATTCAGGAAATTCAACCCAAATAGGGATTTTAGTGGGTTTAGGACCTTTGGGGTTGAACCCAATATACCACTTAAAGAACGACATAGGAGTGTTGCGAATGAGCCACTGCCCTTCACTTATGACATGCAGAGCACTATTAGCTTCTTCAAAAAAGAACAGAAAATAATTATTAGGACAATATTGCACATGCTTAACAAAGAGACCCCTTGATTCCCAATGGGTTTTAATCCATGACTTCAAAATCTCTTGAGCTGGCCTTGGACCATGGCACAGCCCAATGACAACTCTGTCAGTGAGCTCATGGTGCCAGTTATCCAGAGAATTTTTATCAATAACCAGAGTGTCATCTTCACACTCGTTATCAACATTATCAAAACACAGGACATGTGGGAAATCCTCAACCTTTTCCTTACCTTTAGCAGCTGAAAGAGGAGAGAGATTACCTGGGCCATGCATGCTTTCTACTCGGCCATTACCATTTCCTTTAGCAGACTCCGCATACGTTTTCTTGGGGGAAATCGACGCATCAGCTCCCTTCTGCAGTTCCGGGTATTCAGCAGAAGCCTGACCTCCTTGAATACTTTGTTGCATGTGATCTCCAGAGGACCTAGTATTTTCCTTGAGGAAGGAGGGGAGCAAAGAACAGTCCATGGAGTTACTGCCTTCCTCCATCACAGAGATCCCGTTACGGAGAGCTTCGAAGAGCGACATTCGCGAGAAGGAGAAACGGGCAACAGCAGCGCTTGCCCCCCCAGGTTGGGGGGAAAACACAGAGGAACGAGCCAACAAGACCTAGCCCATCAGAACAGGAACCCTAGCGCCGATTCTGGTGCCCGAAAAAGACCCTCGGGACTAATTAGGGCCCCTCTGTTAAAAGTTTCAAAGACATAAACTGCTTGTCTCTCGTGCCTTTTTCATTCTCCCTTGCAACAAGATTTTTAGATTTGATTCCCATGGGTGCACCTTCAACCTTAACATTGCCCATTTTGAGCTTGACTAACATATCTTTAATATACTTCATCTAAGATAGGTCCCCTTCTCTGTATATACTACTTCCAATCCAAGGAAGTAAAAAGTCACCAATATTGAATTTCTCCTTCATTTGTAGCTTCATTCCTCTAACAACTTCAACATCATTACGTACATATATATAAAAAGAAGTTATATGATGTCTCCATGTGATCTTTGATGAAGAGAGAAGGATTTTCTTTGCTCACGACAAACCCTTTGTCCTGCAAATAACTTACAAACATATTATTCCAAGCTCTTGGAGCTTTTTCTATCCCATAAAAGGCCTTCCATAATATACGAACATGTTCATGAAAATGTAAGTGTCCAAGCCCATTGGGTTGAGCTATCTATAACTCTTCTAAACTCTATGCACTGAGAAATGCATCCTTCATATCTGTGTGATAGAGCTTCCAATTTTTGATAGCTAAAATACTCATGAGTGCTATACCTTTTTCCATCTTTGCCATGAGAAAGAAGATTTCTTGAGATAGAGAGGGATATATATATATATATATATATATATATATATATATATATATATATATATATATATATATATATATATACAGAGAGAGAGAGAGAGATGGGTGGATTGGGAGTGGTGTATAGTTGAGTCTTTGATGAACATTCATTTAAGTTTTTTTTTTATAAAAGGAAGTTCGGCCATGGCCTATTCTCCCGGACTTTAATTAAAATAAAGAAGAAAAGTTACACGTGAATGGGACTAGTGCCCATGGGACCCCCCACATCCCAGAAAGCAGGGGACAAGTTCGGTAAACTATAGGGTATTACAAATGAGGCGAACAAAACTATCATCTCCCTCATGCGGGACCCATTTGGGTTTCAATTTGTTATCTACTAGGAGGAAAATACAATGGTGTCTAAATGGTGGAGATCTCTTATCTCGGGAGATTCTTTTACTTAGAAGAAACAAGGATTTCTCAATCAACCATTCCTTTGGGTTCTGGCCAAAGTTTACAGCACAACGCTCCCTCCAAATCTTCCAAAGAGTCTCGCCCCTGATGGTATTCCACAGCCTCGAAGAGCAGCCAACCGCCTCACCCAATAGGGCCTGTCGCCAATTGATTTGGTTCCAGAGTCGCAAAATCCATGTCACCTGATGCCAGATAACACGGGACTTGGGACAGTCGAAGAAGAGGTGAACAAGGTCTTTGATACTTCGATGGTACCACTTGCACCAAGGAGGCACACCACAAATTTTGTTGGCCCTTGCATTGTGCCAGATGCCCTTATGTAAGATTTGCCACATGAGAATAGACTTCTTGATCTCAATAAGAGGGTGCCAAATAGACATGAACTTAAGTTCCCAACGAAGCTTGGTCCAAGAAAGGCACCATACCTTGTTAAGAATGTGATGACCATCTAAGTTTTCTTTGAAGTTGGGAATTCTGGATAGCTTCTTACCATTGCTCCATTTGAGGCCCTCAAGGCAAGGAAGATCTTGTCCACAGAGAAGGCGGGTAGTTCATTGGTCCCATACTAAACACCTGTTTTGAAGCAGGGTCCATTCCTCCGGGGAAACTCTATGTCTCGGGTCTAAGTCTTCGAACCTGATCCACTGGCTGGTCTCTTGTTTCCAGAGGTCTTTCCACTGTTTGAACCCCTTGTTCCATAGCCGCTTAGCCGTTTGGAGGTTCCAAGACTCCACCCACCTTATGCCGCTGATCCATTTAAGTTTTGAAAACCGTGGAATTGATGAAGTAAATGAAAGCTATGAAGAAACCATAAACATTTAGTGATTTTCGGAAAATAAAAATCTTCCACTCATTTGGTTAGAAAAATCTCACATTCATTTTGAGATATTAAACAAAAAAGAAAATAAGACAAGAACGAAGGAAATTAATTGTTAACGAAATCACATATCTTTTTTATATCTCTTTTAATGCGCGTAGATGACTCGAACAAATATGCACCGTACAAAGAAAATATGCGCCGTACTATTCAAATTACTTATGCGTCGTACAGAGCAAATATGTGCCGTACATTTAAAACAAGACTGGATGCTAGAGTTTTCTTAGGTATGGAAATTCCTTAATAAAACTACAACATGCGATGGTGTGCTCTATTTTGGACGTAGATTTTTATTGCTTTATTCTTCTGTTTCAAAGACATAAACTCCTTGTCTCTTGTGCCTTTTTCATTCTCCCTTGCAACAAGATCTTAGATTTGATTCCCATGGGTGCACATTCAACCTTAACATTCGGCATTTTGAGCTTGGCTAACATATCTTTAATATACTTCGTCTCAATAAGATAGGTACCCTTCTCTGTATATACTACTTCCAATCCAAGGAAGTAAAAATTCACCAATATTGAATTTCTCCTTCATTGGTAGCTTCACTCTTCTAATACCTTCAACATCATTACGTCCATATAACAAACATATTATTCCAAGCTCTTTGAGCTTTGTTTATCCCATACAAGGCCTTCCATAATATACAAACATGTTCATGACAATGTAAGTGTCCAAGCCCATTGGGTTGAGCTATGTATAACTCTTCTAAACTCTATGCATTGAGAAATGCATTCTTCATATCTGTGTGATAGAGCTTCCAATTTTTGATAGCTAAAATACTCATGAGTGGTACACTTTTTTGCATCCTTGCCTTGAGAAAGAAGATTTTTTGAGACAGAGAGAGAGAGATAGATAGATAGATAGATAGATAGATAGAGAGAGAGAGAGAGAGAGATAGGTGGATTGGGAGTGGTGCATAGAGGGCCATGGGTGGGGGGAGATGGAGGGTGGCACAGAGAGAGAGAGAGGGAGAGAGAGAGAGAGAGAGGATGGAGGAGGTGAGTGGGTGAGGGAGAGGTGAGTGCAAGACGGTGGTGGAAGTGAGGGGGTGCGGGCTGGAGGAAAGGCAGAGGTGAGGGGTGAGGTATGAGGGATGGTGGGATGGCGGAGATGAGGGGGTGAGGAAAGCAGGGTGCATGGAGGAATGGTGGAGTGTGGAGGTGAGGCAAGGGGGTGGAGGAATGGTGGAAGTGAGGGGTTGAAGGATGGTGGGATGGTGCAGATAAGGGGGTGAGGGAAACGGGGTGTTTGGAGGGATGGTGGAGAGTGGAGGTGAGGGAGTGAAGGAGGAGAGGGGTGAGGGGTGGTGGAAGTGAGGGGGTGCCGGATGGAGGGAGTGAGGGGGTGCAGGATGGAGGGATGGTGGAGGTTAGGTGGCATGGGGGGATGGCAGGATGGACAAAAGGTGGGATGGCAGGGTGTTGGTTTGATGGAGAGAGAGAGAGAGAGATAGAGAGAGAGAGATAGAGAGAGAGAGAATAAGAGATGTGGGATCTAGGCGACATCTCCCCAAGGTTTAACATTCTACCTCATTCACCTTCAATAGTATGAACATCAGAGAGCCAAACACAACTTGACTAAAGTTATCTCTATTTTTGAAAATATTCTCTTGAAGAGAAAACACCATTTTCTATATTCAAGGACCCAATCTCTCCAAACAGGTCCTTCCTCTTGAACTCCCCATAGATCCTCTGCTCTACAATCTTCACACCAAGATTGTCTTTTATCAGACACTACAACTCCAATCATGACAAAGAGAGAGATGGGTAGATGACATGAGAGAGATACTGTGGCGGCAGTTGGGCATATGCGTGATGAGAGAGATATAGTGGCACGTAGATACAACTGGTAGAGAGAGTATTTGGAGGCGGCGCTGCAGCACTATAGAGAGAGCTAGCACGACAGGTGGCTAGAGATGATAGGATGCGATGATCAGTGGCGCTGCGTAATATCTAAAAGAGAAAGAGAGATGTGGTTCACTGGTAATCTGGGCGCTACAGACAGGAGGCAGTCAGCCGCAGAGAAAGATATCCGGGCACAGATGGATAAGGCGACGTCGTCACATGTCATAGAGAGAGAGATGGTCAGACAAGGGGCTCTGGTGGCGCGTGGACACGGAGGAAGAAACGGGGGATAGAGAGAGAGAAAGAGAGAGAGAGAGAGAGAGAGAGAGAGAGAGAGAGTGAGGCGGAGGAGAGAGAGAGAGAGAGGTAAATACTAAAGCTGCTTGCATTCATACTGTTGGTTCAGTCATACGGGTAGCTTCTTACACACCAGCTTGACTCAGTATATGTATTTGTCAGATCAACAGATTGAAGTATGCAATTCAGTAGACCTTAGAGACAAACTCTTTTACATTCTTCAAGGAGATTTTCTCTCCTTTTTCACACTTTTCCTCCGACAAAGAGAGAAGAAAACCGAGGAGACTAAATAAATAAAAAAAATGGAAAAATAAGAGAAAAGAAAAAGACAAAAGATAGAGGAAAAGAATGGAGGGTAGAAAATAGAAACAAAGAAAGAAAGAAAAGAAAAAGGAAAATAAAAAGAAGAAGAGGAAAAAGAGAATGGAGGGAAGAGATTAAAGGAAAAGAAGGAGGGAAGAGAAAGGGAAGAGAAGGAAAAATGAAGCAAGAAATGAGAGGAGAAAGAATGGAAGGTAGAGAAGAAAGAAAGCAAACAAAGAAGAAAGGAAGAGAGGAAAAAGAGAAATAGAGCTATAGATGGTCTTTTAATTGAAATAGGTTTTACAATTCAATCGTATGCATGTAAGCATTTATATTTTTTGCGCGAGATTGAAGCCATTTTGGTGTGTGGATATGATTATGTGAATGTAACTTAGTCTTTCAAAAAGCATCTATGGATACACAATTGAAGATGTAAGAAGGCAAATCTATACCTTGTGTGTCTACACGAAATTTTTGAAGGGTGGAATAATGCACAAATTGATGATTATGTATGCGAATATGCACTTGATTATAATGGTGAATGGTTAGAAGGGTTGTTTCTATACACATAAATATCTGCTTCCATGTAAATATTTCACATGTGTGTGAACATTACAGAGAATTACTAAGTGGAAATGAATAAGTCAAAAGCATAATGTGTTTTCTTTATCATGTACTAATGATTTCCGCCCTCACCATGGACACTTCTATGGATCTTCCCTCCAGGTTCGAGCTAGTTGATGATTTTGGAGTGAAGAAAAGATTTTGAAGACTGAAGCAAAGCATTCCCCCCCCGTGGATGTATCCATGATTGTTCTTCCTAGGTTTCTGTGGACTATTGAAGTAAAGAGAAGAAACGCCATTGCTGAGATCATTTGAAGTGAAGATTGGACCGAAGACGAAAGTAAAGAAAAGTTCCTCCCAGGATCCCGTGGGCGATTTCGTGCACTGTAGCGAGGGGTCTAGTTCATATTCAGCTGATCCGCACTGTAGCGGCGGCATATTTATATATCACCATATCGCACTATAGCGGCTTCATTGTACCACCGACCCGCACACTATATATATTTGTATCATTCAGTTTTATTGGAGGACTTCAGTTTCATTTTTGTTGTATCATTGAGATTTGTACGCACAGCGATTCCGAGTATCAGTGCTAGATTTGATTTGTCTCTTTCCCGATGCCTACGGTCACATGCATACGCACGCACGTCTCTTCACTTTCGAGGGGCAGGGCCCTATGAGGACCCCACACTCCACAGAGTGAGAGGGCAAGGCGCCCAACGTGCAGACGCCGCTCGCCGGACAGCGGGAACGCCGGACAGCTTGACTCAGTATATGTATTTGTCAGATCATTAGATTGAAGTACGCAATTGAATAGACCTTAGAGACAAACTGTTTTACATTGTTCAAGGAGCTTTTCTCTCCTTTTTCACACTTTTCCTCCCACAAAGAGAGAAGCAAACTGATGAAACTAAATAAATAAGGAAAAATGGAAAAATAAGAGAAAAGAAAAAGACAAAAGATAGAGGAAAAGAATGGAGGGTAGAAAATAGAAACAAAGAAAGAAAGAAAATAAAATGGAACATAAAAACATGAAGAGGAAAAAGAGAATGGAGGGAAGAGAGTAGAGGAAATGAAGGAGGGAAGAGAACGAAAAATGAAGGAAGAAATGAGAGGAGAAAGAATGGAAGGTAGAGAAGAAAGAAAGGAAACAAAGAAGAAATGAAGAGAGGACTAAGAGAAATAGAGCTATACTGCATGGTCTATTAATTGAAATATGTTTTACAATTCAATCGTATGCATGTAAGCATTTATATTATTTGGGCGAGATTGAAGCCATTTTCGTGTGTGAATATGATTATGTGAATGTAACTTACTCTTTCAAAAAGCATCTATGGATACAAAATTGAAGATGTAAGAAGGCAAATCTATACCTTGTGTGTCTACACAAAATTGTTAAAGGGTGGAATAATGCACAAATTGATGATTATGTATGCAAATATGCACTTGATTGTAATGCTGAATGGTTAGAAGGGTTGTTTCTATACACATAAATATCTGTTTCCATGTAAATATTTCACATGTGTGTGAACATTATAGAGAATTACTAAGTGGAAATCAATAAGTCAAAAGCATAATGTGTTTTCTTTATCATGTACTAATGATTTGCGCCCTCACAGTGGACATTTTTGTGGATCTTCCCTCGAGGTTCGAGCCAGTTGATGATTTTGGAGGTTATATGAAGTGAAGAAAAGATTTTGAAGACTGAAGCAAAGCATTCCCCCCCGTGGATGTATCCGTGATTCTTCTTCCCATGTTTCTGTGGACTATTGAAGTAGAGTGAAGAAACGCCACTACTGAGATCATTTGAAGTGAACATGGACCGAAGACAAAAGTAAAGAAAAGTTCCTGCCACGATCCCGTGGGCGATTTCTCGCACTATAGTGAGGGGTCGAGTTCATATTCAGCTGATCCGCACTGTAGCGGTGGCATATATACATATATCACCATACCGCACTATAGCGGTTTCATTATGCCACCGACCCACACTGTTGCGGGCATATTTGTATCATTCACTTTTATTGGAGGACTTTAGTTTCATTTCTATTGTATCATTGAGATTTGTACGCACAGTGATTCCGAGTATCAGTGTTGTATGTGATTTGTCTCTTTCCTGACGCTTACGGTCTCATGCGTATGCACGCACGTCTCGTCACTTCCGAGGGGCAGGGCCCTACGAGGATTGCTACACTCCAGAGAGTGAGAGGGTGAGGTGCCCAGTGCGCAAATGCCGCTCAACCGACAATGGGAATGGCGCACACCAAAGGGGCCTGATCCAACCCCGCGTCGTTCGCTTGACCTCCTTCTTCTCGACACCTGAACCCAACGTGAAACGAGACGGTTTCCTGGTGATCCTCGACGCAGCACCCACTCCTTGAGACGAGAGAGAGGAACCTCGGCATCGGATAGAGACTCTAGGTACTAGAATTTCCGGTTATTTGATTTTTTGCATTGCTTCACATACGCACTTTGAACAAAAAGACTGTTTGGTTGCCCGAGCTTGAGCATTCACGATCTGCACTACTTTAGTCCATATGTCTGTGCACAAGAAATTAAAAATGAACAAAATGATTGACGAATAGTTTAGGAAATACAAAGAGCGATTTAGGGAAATGGAAATTAATGCGAGTGAATCTATAAAATCAAAATTTAGTATCATGATGACGTTAATGCAAATAATAAATGCAACATCTCTCACTATTCAACTAATGGGCATAAGTATTAAAGACCTAAAAAATGAAATTGATTTTGAGATTTTTGAATTTAGAAATAAGGTTGACTTGTTGAGAAACCAAGCTAATGACCTACAAGTATTGAAATGTGATCATGAACATGTTGTAAAGGTCCAAGGAATATCTGCACAAAAAGAGACATTAGGTCTTAGAAGAACCATGCCTAGAGTGATACCTAGGAAATCAAGTTGGACTGAGAAGAGACCTATACGATGTTTTTGGTGTGATCAGTTTGGACATATGTTTTGGGATTGCATGGAATATGAAAGTGCATGCATAAATAAATTGATAAGTGAATATCAAGGAAAAATTTGTAAATATCAAGAGGAAATACCTTTGCATTTAAAAGTAGGAAAAGGTGGGATGAAAGAATATTTTGAAGAGACCAAAACTAGATCAAAGTCAATTCAAAAGAAATGGAAACCAAAGACTCATGAAGATAATAGATTTGATGAACAAAAGAGTATGCTATCTATTTTGAGTCAAGAGAAACCAACTGAAGAAACCAAAGGTAGAGAGATAAAGGTTGAAAAGAAAAACATAATATTGAGCACATATTGAGAGAACAAATGCAAATTGATCATAAGAGAGAATCTGATAGAGAAATTCAAGAGAAATTAAAGAAAGATCAAGATGTATGTGTATCATTTGATCCAAAAATTTTAACTAATGAAAATCTATTTGACCAAGAAAAAGTTTCAAAATTACAATCCCAAGTAAACTTTGACAAACAGATTGAACTAGAGAAGAGTAAAGAAGAGACTGAAGAAGATATTAAATATGATAAAGGAGTTAACAAAGCTGAAAAAGAGTTGCTTGATGATATTATTGCGCAAATTGAGGTGAATGTAAAAGCGACTGCGAAGTCTTCTAAGTCTTTGAAAAAGAACAAGAAAAGTAGAAATCTAACTTTCCAAGATATATTTGCAAATCTTGAATGATGATCGAAGAAAAATCATAATGAAACATATGAGAATGATCAAGAGCTAATGAATGATAATGATTGATGATAATGATTGATGATGATTGATGATTAATTGATGATTGATTAATGATTGAATGATGATGGTTAATGATTAGTGATGATTTTTTATGATGATTAATGATGATGAATGATATTGACGAATGATGATTGATAATGATGAATGATAGTGATTGATGATTGATGAACGATTAGTGATTGATGATGATGATGGTTTACGATGATGAATAATGATGATGATGATAAAAAAAAATGATGATATTGGAGGATGTTGATGATACTGATGCTCGAGCTGATGAAGAATGATAGATCATGAAATTGAAGAAAAGCTGGATCAATCAATGATGAAGATGCAATAAAATAATCAGGTGAAATCTTTCTGATTTGAGTGTTTCCAATTTGAATTTTGTTTTCTTTCTGAAAGAGCATATGCATTGCATTATTGTGTATGATAAAGATATGTATGAGTTTCAGAAAATCATGTAGAATCACTACAACAGATCGATGGTATACCGAGGTTTTTACCGAGAAAATTGAAGGCGGCTTTATTTGCCATGACGCCCGTGTAAAGGTCGGTGTGCGCGTTGGTACCAAAGCGTCGGTATAATCGTCGGTATATGCATCCATATATGCGTCAGTATTACCGGCACCCATACCGGCGCATATACGGAGGCTTCTATTGGACATACCGTCGCTTGTTGGGTGTATCGACGGTTATTCCAATGACACTACTAGGAGTACCGTCGCGTATACCGACAACCATACCTGCAAAATTTTTTTTGGGCAGAATGTTTTGTCTTTTGCTATAGCAACATTACCATGATGTTGCTTAACAAAAGACAATACACTCTGCCCAAAAAAAACCGAGCACATATGATGTGTACTCTAATGACAACCGTTTCATGAAACAGAGTATTATTGGACACAAAAGAGATAATCAGAATGAACTATGAACCATGTACAAAAGAAGTTATATATTTCAATAATGAAGCATGTACAAGAGTGTGGCAAACCACTGTCATATATGACACTTTTACAAAATGTGGCAAAGCAATGTATTGCCATATGAAAATCAAATACAAAATATTGGTCTTCCGCTGCCATACACATGCAAAGAACGTTCCATATCATCAGTCCTGCAACAAAGAACATTAATGGAATGAGATAAATTCACATGAAAATTACAAACAAGAAGTAAAAACCAAGTTTATAAATTAATTACCTCATCGCAAATGTACAGCACCCCGCCCCTCCAAGTCCTGCAAAAGTGCAGTCAACCCATGACGATATCCGTAAGACTGCTCCATTCGTGTTGGAGGACGACCCATTGCGAGCTCCTGAAACAAATATAAAAAGATTAGAGAAACATACATGAGAAATTTAACACAAATAAATTCAATAAATGAAATGGTACTTGCAAACTCATGACGCATTGTGTCATATCCGCCGTTGCCCAAATGTGATGGTCCAATTGTATCTAAACGTGTGGTTGCGGCATTTCACTGTTGGTGATATCGATCAGGAGTCTACTACTGCTCATCACGAATCATGTCCCACTTCTCAGCATCTAACCATACAGGCTTTGGTAAGCCTTCTCTAAAAGCATCACGAGCCTCGGATCGTCGATGGGACATGACCTCACGTGCGGTGTGCAGAATCCACTCTGAACCGACAATAGACTGTCCATCGGCTGGCCGGAACTCCTCATAAATCATTTGTGTGATATAATTCTTCCGATCTTTATCTTGTTCACTCCATTTCAGAATGATGGAGTGTCCAAACTGGATGGAGCAAAGATGTCGTATGCATGCACGCATTGCTTTGCCAGCCGCATCCATCACCGGAGCTCCATCTCGAATACTATATACCTTGGAGTCATCATGGTTGTATTACGATAGTTCTTCCCTTTCTTTCCCCCTCTGAAGATGTGTATGTACTGCTCTAGTTAGGAGATGGTGACGACCTTCTGATGGCTCTCGGGGAAAGAGAGAGGAGCTTGAGCACTTCCTTCTTTATTTCTTTCTCTCTCTCTCTCTCTCTCTCTCTCTCTCTCTCTCTCTCTCTCTCTCTCTCTCTCTCTCTTTCCTCCCTCTCTCTCTTCCCCCACCTGCCCACTACCTCCCACCCCGCCAGCCCCCACCCCGCCCCTCCATGCCCCGCAGCCTCCCCCCTCTCTCTCTCTCTCTCTCTCTCTCTCTCTCTCTCTCTCTATCTCTCTCCCCTCCCTCTCTCTTTTCCCCCGCCTGCCCACTACCTCCCACCCCAAGACCCCCCTCCTCTCCCCACCCCGCCAGCCCCCTCCCCGCCCCTCCATGCCCCGCGGCCTCCTCCCTCTCTCTCTCTATCTCTCTCTCTCTCTCTCTCTCTCTCTCTCTCTCTCTCTCTCTCTCTCTCTCTCTCTCTCTCTCTCTCTCTCTCCTCCCTCTCTCTCTTCCTCCTCTCTCCCCACACCCTCCCACCCCCCGACCCCCTCCTCTCCCCATGCCGCCAGCCCCCACCCCGCCCCTCCATGCCCGGCAGCCTCCTCCCCTCCCTCTCTCTCTCTCTCTCTCTCTCTCTCTCTCTCTCTCTCTCTCTCTCTCTCTCTCTCTCTCTCTCTCTCTCTCTCTCTCTCTCTTTCTCTCTCTCTCTCCTCCCTCTCTCTCTTCCTCCGCCTGCCCACCAGCCCCGCCCGTGCCCCACCACCTCCCACCCCGCGACCCCCCTCCTCTCACCACCCGGCAAACCCCCACCCCGCCCCTCCATGCCCCGCAGCCTCCCCCCTCTCTCTCTCTCTCTCTCCCCCTTCCCTCTCTCTCTTCCCCCGCCTGCCCACCACCCCCGCCTGTGCCCCACCATCTCCCACCCCGCGACCACCCTCCTCTCCGCACCCCGCCAGCCCCCACCCCCCTCTCTCTCTTCCCGCGCCTGCCCACCACCGGCGCGGGTGCCCCACCACCTCCCACCCCGCGACCCCCCCTCCTCTCCCCACCCCGCCGGCCCCACCCCACCCCTCCATGCCTCGCAGCCTCCACCTCTCTCTCTCTCTCTCTCCTCCCTCTCTCTCTTCCCCCAGCTGCCCACGAACCCTGCCCGTGCCCCACGACCTCCCACCCCGTGACCCCCCTCCTCTCCCCACCCCGCCAGCCCCCACCCTGCCCCTTCATGCCCCGCAACCTCCTCCCCTCTCTCTCTCTCTCTCTCTCTCTCTCTCTCTCCTCCCTCTCTCTCTTCCCTGCCTGGCGACCACCCTTGCCCGTGCCCCACCACCTCCCACCCCCCGACCCCCCCTCCTCTCCCCACCCCTCCTCTCCCCAACCTGCTAGCCCCCACCCCGCCCCTCCATCTCTCTCTCTCTCTCTCTCTCTCTCTCTCTCTCTCTCTCTCTCTCTCTCTCTCTCTCTCTCTCTCTCTCTCTCTCTCTCTCTCTCTCTCTCTCTCTCTCTCCCCGCATCCCTCTGCCCCTCCGCCTTCCCCTCCCCTCAGCCTCTCTCTCTCTTCCCCCGCCGCCTCCCCGCACTCGACTGCCCTGCAACCCCCCTCCCCTCAGCCTCTCTCTCTCTTCCCCCTCTGCCCCCTGCATCCCACTGTCCCCGCCATTCCCCTCCCCTCAGCCTCTCTCTCTCTCTCTTCCCCCTCCGCCCCCCGCACCCCACTGCCCCCGCCGCCCCCTCCCCTCAGCCTCTCTCCCTCTTCCCCCTGTGCTCCTCGCATCCCACCCGGCCGCTCCATCCTACAACCCCCACCTCTCCATCCCCACACCCCCGGCCCCCTACCCCGCGACCTCCCTTGTGACTTGCCAGAGGAAATGGCCAAACAGTTGCTCTCAATGAAGATATCTGCGGATGAAGTGGTTAAAACTCTAGATAAGCTCCCAAGAGTTGTGGATGACACATTTTGACCTAGAGAATTTGGAGGTGGATTTGGCAGAGGTGGATGTAGAGGTCCTAGTGGTTTCCACTC
The DNA here is from genome assembly GCA_020310875.1 of Ceratopteris richardii. NCBI lineage: Eukaryota > Viridiplantae > Streptophyta > Polypodiopsida > Polypodiales > Pteridaceae > Ceratopteris > Ceratopteris richardii. Next base: position 233,872 of record MU260154.1, on the reverse strand, counting down.
TGGGGGCCTATTGACCTCGATCAACATAGATCAAGTTGGGTTTTGTTCTTTTTTGGGATTCAATGCATTATGATCAGTACTCATTGTTGCTATTCAATATCTGAGAACATCCTACATGGAGAAGAGGCAGATTGCCTCGACAGGCTGCTTTAGCCACTACTAAGACTCAGAAGAGTAGTTGAAGTTCGAGATTATACTATATGCGGATTATTCCAGAATGGATGCAATAATGTGTTCCCTAACGTAGTATAATTCATCATGACCCTCCCTCTAGCCCCACCACTTTACCCCTCTCTCGATGTTTCTTTTGGTCACCTCAAATTTCCCTTTAGTGATCTCACTCATTGCTCTAATGTCACATGAAGACTTCAAAAGGAGGAGTTGACTATGTGAAGGAACTTTCATATGAGGGGTTGAGGCATCTTAGCATTGAGATTATTCTTTGAATCACCATCCATCAAATGTAAGGAATGTGCTTCTTAGGATCATTCAAATATCTCGAGCGGCACAAAATGTGGATATCAACTTGCATAGAAAAAGGTCAGTAAAATTGTAGATGGTAAAAGTGGAAGTGGAGAAATGATTGCTGCCGCCAACCATTCATGACAACTACCTATTTGTGAGGACCCAATTCAAGTTACTGACCTACCCCTTCAATTTTGGGCAATCAATCGGCGCATGATCAGTGGACGTGAGGAGTTGGCAAGGCCCGCTTGGCCTATTGGAGCCTATAAAAGCAATGGACTTGTGTTCATTTGGGATACATTCAGATACACACATTTACATACGTACGTACAGAGGTCCTCTCTTTGCACTTTGTGGCTTCAAGCCTACTGTAGGAAGTCACTCTGTGGTGTGGATACAGAGCGTGGGCTTCCCAGTGGAGGGCTAATAGCACTCTATTGTGATGAGAGTGGCTTGGTTTTGTCATTCCGTGTGAGTCAGTGGTATTTTTATGTTCTTTTCCTTAGAGAACATCTTCAGACTTTGTGTTGATCAGTACTAATCTGCATCTAGCTGTGTCCATTGTATGGATTGGATAAATCCCTTGTATTGATGTTGTTTAGTTCTGGATTGGCATGTTAGCCCAGAGCGTGAACATTTTGAGCATCTCTTTGGCCTATATTGTAATCATCTGATTGGAACTAAGGAGTGGATGGTGTTCCATTATTGTCATTTTGTCATTAATATTTTCTTGAGTATTCACAACTCCGTGCAATCATTGATATCTGCCTGCTCACAGAAGTGTTAAAGGGTATATTTCCCTAAGGAGAACCTCCCTTGAGTAGGTGTAGTGGAATGCTTGCTGCATGCTCTTGTTAAAAGTAGATACCCCAGTACCTCCTCTACAGTTTGGCACGCTTGGTGGGACACTTGCATTTCTTTGAGAGGCCCGGAGGATAGTAAATAGTCCTTTTGTTCAGTATTTTTGACCTATTGCATTTGTGAATAAGTTCATGACCCATACACGAGCCGATAAGGAGCCTCTTCGTGTACGAAGGAGCCTTAACAAGTCAGCTACATCTTCGACGAGTGAACCTACCTCCCCTCTACCCTCCTTGAATTTGTCTGTTGATTTGGGTGCGACACCACTGTCAAAGGAGAAGCATAGGAGAACATTAGACTTCTCCTTAGATACGTCAGAAGAAACACCAATGCAAATGGAGGATCTCTCTCATTTAATCTCCATACTCAATATGAAGTTCCCTACCTTCAAGGGACAAGCTTATGAGGATGCTGATGATCATGTGAGGAGGTTCATCTCCTTATGCCGTGGACGAGGTTTGCAGAATAGAGAGGATGCAATGTTGGCACTACAACATATCAACTGAATACCGGCGGTCAGTGTACGGACGTGCAGCTATCGGCGTCGGTATACCCCTCGGGAAATTTGGGAAAGCTGCATTGCTTCGGAATCATAGCCGCGTCGGTTCTGAATCACAGCGCCGGTATAAGCATTGGTATATGCATCGGTATTTTGTTGAAACTATCGACGCATATACTGACACGTATACCGATGCATATACCGACCCTCCCTTTTTAATTGGGCCCGAACCCGAAATTCGTCATTTTCGAATGTAGAACTCCCTTCGAGCTCGCGCGCCAACAGCAGAGCAGAACTCTGTTTGTTACCTCTCTCTCTCTCTCTCCCTCTCTCCCTCCCGTCCCTCTCTCTCTCTCTCTCACCCTCCCTTCCCTCTCTCTCTCTCTCTCTCCCTCTCTCTCTCTCTCCCTCCCTCTCTCTCACTCTCTCTCTCTCTCTCTCTCTCTCTCTCTCTCTCTCCCTCTCTCTCTCCCTCTCTCTCTCTCTCCCCCTCTCTCTCTTACTCTCTCCTCCTCTCTCTCCCTCTTTCTATCTCCCTCTATCTATCTCTCTCTTTATACATACCTCTATTTTTGTAGATCTTAAGTTTTGGTTTTGCTAATATGTTCTCTGTTTGATTTTGCAGGAGAATTTCACATCAAAGCTTTGGAAATTCCACGAAGAAGCACTTCAAGTTGAATACCTGCACATACATCAATGTAAGTAAAACATATATCACTTTACATTTTTGTATATTTTTATCTTTCTTTATATTTCTGTCTTCTAATATCTTCTCTTTATTTTTGTTTGAGAGAGAGAGAGAGCGAGAGAGAGAGAGAGAGGGATATGCATATGCAAACATGCATGAATGCACATGCATACATGCATGAATGCACATGCATACATGCATGAATGGACATGCATAAATGCATGCATGCATATGCATACATGCATGCATGCATATGCATTCATGTGCATACATGCATGCATATGCATACATGCATGCATGCATGCCTATGCATACATGCATGTGCATGCATGCATATGCATACATGCATGAATGCACATGCATACATGAATGGATGCACATGCATACATGCATGAATGCACATGCATACATGCATGCATGCATGCATACATGCATGAATGCATACATGCATGAATGCACATGCATACATGCATGAATGCATATGCATACATGCATGCATGCATATGCATACATGCATGCATACATATGCATACATGCATCCATACATATGCATACATGCATATGCATGCATGCATACATGCATGCACACACATGCATACATGCATGAATGCATATGCATACATGCATGCATGCATGCATACATGCATACATGCATGAATGCACATGCATGCATATGCATTCATGCATGAATGCACATGCATACATGCATGAATGCATATGCATACATGCATGCATGCATATGCATACATGCATGTGCATGCATGAATGTGCATTCATGCATGTGCATGCATGCATGCATATGCATACATGCATGCATATGCATACATGCATGCATATGCATACATGCATGCATACATGCATGTGCATGCATGCATATGCATACATGCATGAATGCACATGCATACATGCATGAATGCACATGCATGAATGCATATGCATACATGCATGCATACATGCATACATGCATGAATGCACATGCATACATGCATGCATGCATATGCGTACATGCATATGCATGCATGGGTACATGCATATGCATGCATGCATACATGCATGCACACAAATGCATACATGCATGAATGCACATGCATGTATGCATGTGTGTGCATGCATGTATGCATGTATGCATACATGCATATGCATGTATGCATATGCATGCATGCATGCATGCATGTATGCATATGCATTCATGCATGTATGCATGTATGCATGCATGCATGCATGCATACATGCATACATGCATGAATGCATATGCATACATGCATGCATGCATATATGCATATGCATGCATGCACACACATGCATACATGCATGAATGCACATGCATACATGCATGAATGCATATGCATACATGCATGAATGCATATGCATACATGCATGCATGCATGCATACATGCATACATGCATGAATGCACATGCATGCATATGCATTCATGCATGAATGCACATGCATACATGCATGAATGCATATGCATACATGCATGCATGCATATGCATACATGTATGTGCATGCATGCATATGCATACATGCATGTGCATGCATGCATATGCATACATGCATGAATGCACATGCACATGCATATGCATACATGCATGCATACACATGAATGCATATGCATACATGCATGCATATGCATACATGCATGAATGCACATGCATACATGCATGAATGCACATGCATACATGCATGTGCATGCATGCATATGCATATATGCATGCATGCATATGCATACATGCATGTGCATGCGTGCATATGCATACATGCATGTGCATACATGAATGCATATGCATACATGAATGCATACAGATGCATACATGCATGCATACACATGCATGCATGCATACACATGCATACATGCATGAATGCACATGCACATGCATATGCATACATGCATGCATACACGCATGCATATGTATACATGCATACATATGTAAGCAAGCATATGTACATGTATGTATACAAGCAAGCATATGCATAGAAGCATATACAAGGAAGCATATGTATATGTATACGTGAATGCATATGTATACAAGCATATGTATACGTGAATGCATATGTATACAAGCATATGTATACGTGAATGCATATGTATACAAGCATATGTATACATGAATGTATATGTATACAAGGTTAAGCATGCATATATATACATTGGATGAATATCTTCATATATTTGAGATCTTCATATTGGATGAGATGGGATCTCCACGTACACCATGGGGTGCACACGATCACGATGAATCAAAGATATATCATATCTGTAATGGAGCTCCCGTTATGGATGCGGCGGGGAAGTCAATGCGGCAACGTATACGACAACTCTGCTCGATCGAATTCAGTCATTCAGTAATGTTAAAATGGACCGAACAGGATAGAGACTCTAAAAATCATATCACACAATGCATATATGAAGAGTACCGGCCAGCACCTGGCAATCCAGTTGTGATTTACGATTGAATACAACATACAGCACGCGAGGTGATGTCGCATCGACGATCGGAAGCTCGCGATGCTTTCAAAGCAGGCTTACCGAAGCCTGTATGGCTAGACACCGAAGAATGGGAATCGATTCAGGATGAGCATCAACATACTCCTCATCAGTATCGACAACAAAGAGATGCGGCGGCCACTCGGTTAGATACGGTTGGAACCTCGCATTTAGGTAGCGGCGGATATGACAATATGCGCTACCAATTTGTAAGTATGATGTTAATTATTGAAGTTGTTTGTGTTAAGTATATTATGTATATTCATCTAACATTTTGCATATTTACTAAAGGAGTTGGCAGTGGGTCGTCCTCCAAAACGAGCAGAAGAATCATATGGATATCGACATGGATTGACTCCACTGTTACAAAACATAGAGGGGCACGGTGCAATCGTTTCATGGGAGAATATTCTTGATTAGGTAAAGTTATATCTTGGTTTCGTGTTTCTAGTTGTTGTTTATAAATGTCATGTTAATTGGTTTTATTTTATACATATGTTTTGTTGCAGGATTGTAGGTGTAAATATTTTGATCAATGCCACAATTTTGTATCACACCCATACGACAATCATGAACCATAATTTTGTATTCGATTCCTATATGGAAGTGTTTTGTCACATTGCCACAATTTTGTAGTACACTCCTATGTAGCAATGATGTACCATAATTTTGTATTCGATTCCTATATGTAAGTGCCATTTATGGAATATACGACTTTCTGTACATGAATCATTGTTCATATAAGTTTATGTTTTGGTTGCCATTAGAGTACATAACACATCTACTTAGTTGGGTAGAGTGTATTGTATTTTGCTAAACAACATCATGTTGTAGCAAAAAACAACACACTCTGCCCAAAAAATTTTGTGCAAGTTTGGTCGTCGGTATACGCGTCGGTACATCCAGTATGGTTGTCGGTATATGCGCCGGTACACCCAGCTGGGACGTCGGTATAAGCGTCGGTATAACCGTCAGTATTTCCGATGCATATACCGGCACATATACCGATGCTCATACCGACATTTATACCGGCGCTTTCTTTCCGACGCATACACCGACTGTAACACCGACGTCGCGCGCGATTTCACGCCCGTTCATTTGCCTCGGTAGCAACCTCGGTATACCCTCGATATGTTGTAGTGTGGCACTCTTTCCATTGACATTGGAAGGCCTTGTAGACAAATGGTACAGTCAATATGCAGATGGCCATTTTGCTACATGGGAGGCTTTGAAGACGGTGTTCTCACAGATATTCCGGCCAAGTGACTCCTCCGAAAGAGCTCTAGATCAGCTAGAGAACTTAAGGCTAAGACCAGGTGAATCCTTCCATGAACTTCACATTAGGACAAAAGAACTTGTTGCACGTCTTCCAGATGATCTAGGTGATTTCTTGGTTAAAAAATGCATAGAAAAAGCTTTGCCCAGGTCATCTCAACAGAAGTTACGGGAGTCTCTTAGATTGGATGCAACTCTTAATGATTTTGCTGCAGCAGCATCACGCATTGAAGAAGCTAGGCAACATTTTGAAGGGGATACACAATCGAATTATGCTGCAAAACTAGACCCTATTGGGCAATTGAGGAAAGAACTGGAGGCATTGAGAATGCAACAAAATCAACAAGAAGAGAAGGTCTTGCCACCATTGCGTCGCACTGATGATGAAGTAGCCCAACTTCGCCGTGAGTTAGAAGATTTGCGCACCACTCAGGATATAAGGAGGCAGATTTGGTGCACAATCTGTAACAACAATGGACATTCCAATGCTAATTGTCCTAACAAGGTAAGCTGTCAATTTTGTGGAAAGGATGGCCATGAAGCTAGAGACTGTTACTACCTCAAGGGTACACACCAACGAGGTAACCCTCAAGCTTTGGATTCGTATTACGCTAGTACTTCAAATGCACCTAATAGAGAAGAGAATCAGCCTGTGAAGCCTAGATATAATAGGCCTTTGATGTGCTATCGTTGTGGTGAGTATGGCCATATGCAAAGTAGGTGTTCCCTTCTAGAAGATGCACCTCCTTGTCAGCATTGTCCAGAGGCTAAGGATCACTACACCAAAGATTGGCTAAGAGGCCGTCCTGCTCCAATCCACATGATTGCAGTCTCTCCACAGGAAGAAGGTATGACCACTTAGTCTTATGCTGTTTCATCCTCTACAATACCCATGATGACTAGAGCCAGACAAGTAGCAGCAACCCGTAAAGAGGAACAAGAAGGACTCCAGGATAAAGAGGAGGAAAAGAAGGCTGGGTGGAAGGACCAAGCAAACATTGAAGGAGCTTATGAAAGGATGGCTACTTCATTAAGGGACCAACCAACAAGTCTACAAGCAGACACACATGAGGTAAACATTGAGCCAATTTCGAAATGCATTCACAGTTACACTAGCAGATCAACATCGGGTTGCACCTCTTGCCATTATTGAAAAGGTACTGATGATAGTACAGGGTTGCCACTTTGTTCTAGATTTTGTCGTTATTGCACTTCCACAAGAGACTTCTTACCCTTTACTCCTGGGAAGACCTTGGCTAAGGCAAGCAAAAGCTTTGCAAGATTGGGGGAAAAACAAACTATGGATTTCGACAAGCACCAATAGCCAACTGCAACTACATTTGGAAGAGGGATTTGACTCAGGGAAAAATACTCGATATACTGTGGACACTGAGGCAATGCCTTCTCTACCCCAAGAAGAAGATACATTATTAAATTGGATGATGGAAAGTGCAGAGTGTTGCACGGTGGAAATCAATGAAATAGAGGAAGAAGTTGCAGATAAGGTAATTATAGGAAAAGGCCATGAAGATAACAAGGTGTTGGAGAATGCGAGTTTGCAGGAGAATACAAGCTTTCAAGAGGCAATAAATACAGAAGTATCTAGGATGAAAAGTTATGAGCGTGAGTGCAAGGAAGATCTTCCTTTTTCAGATATACCTCAAGGATGGAAAAAAGAACATGCTGCACAATATAAACTAAAGTCCACTCCTGCATACAGTCGAGATGATTTCTCAAACAAGACTAGTCTTGAAACACTGGTTCAAGAAGTAAATCTAGGGGATGAAGAGAACCCTCAAGTAGTTCACTTGGCCTCTTGGCTATGGCATTATCCTCCTTTACTACAGAAGGTAACTTCTTTACTTTTTGCTTACAAAAATGTCTTCGCATGGTCCTACGAAGATCTAACAGGGATACCAGAGGAGCTCGGATTACATCGGATACCTTTAGTTGAGGGAGCCGACCTGCAAGAAGAAGGCCATATCGACTCAATCCAAAGTATGCATAGGCTGTAAAATTGGAAATTACAAAACTGGAAGATCCAGGTATAATTGTTCCAGTAGAACATTCTAGGTGGCTTTCTTCTATGGTTATTGTGCCCAAGAAAAGTAGTGAAAAAGTAAGAGTCTATGTTGATTTTCGTGCCTTTAAAGTAACTGTTCAAGATGGATTTCCTCAGCCCTTCAGAGAGCAAGTACTTGAGGAAGTAGCTGGTCACACTTTGTATAGCTTCCTGGATGGTTTCAGTGGTTACAGTCAGATAGTGATCCATCCTGATGATAGGGACAAAACAGCCTTTGTAACTCCATGGGGCACTTATGTCTATACCCGCATGGCTTTTGGTTTAAAGAATGCGCAAGCTTCATTTAATAGAACAATGTATCTAATATTGGGCAAATGGTTGACAACCTTTTTACGCATTTTCATGGATGACTTTTCAGTATTTTCAGGCACAGATAGAAGAGAAGCAGTTCAAGATTTCCATGATCATTTGGAAAATCTAAAAGAATTTTCTTGAGCAATGTCTCAAAACAGGTTTTAAATTAAATCCTGATAAATGTCACTTTTTGGTCACCAAGGGTACTCTTCTTGGTC
>MU260154.1:150000-220000 GCA_020310875.1 Ceratopteris richardii | reverse complement strand
TTGAGTATTCACAACTCCATGCAATCATTGATATCTGCGTGCTCACAGAAGTGTTAAAGGGTATATTTTCCTAAGGAGAACCTCCCTTGAGTAGGTGAAGTACTGGAATGCTTGCTCCATGCTCCTGTTAAAAGTAGATACCCCAGGACCTCCTCTACAATGGTCATGAGCACCCCAAGGTGTACAAGGTGTTCCATGTGGTGTACTGCATGGCGTACCTACATCTAAGGTACTCGTCCTAGGAGTAGAAGCGGGCAACACAAGGTCCCTCGCATTGCCTCCACAACAACCGTGGCCTCCGCCTCCAAACCTACCTGTAGGTCCACTCCTAGAACCTCCTACTCCGGACGCGATCTACGAGACGGGCCAAAACCTGTATCGCGCTGAGGTGTCGAACACACATGTCTACTAGTAGACCCAATAGGAGATGGCTGCGAAGATGGTCCTGGTGGAGTCACAAAGCTAGGAGACATACCTCCTACGGGAGTAGCACCACCCGCAGGAGTGACACCGGCAGGAGTGACATCGGCGGGAGTGACACCGACACGAGTGAGGCCAGCGAGAGTGAGGCCGACAGGAGTAAGGCCGCCGGGAGTGAGGCCGGGAGGAGTGCTACCACGAGCGATCCAATACTATGATGCAGCGGCCATATACGCAGGAGGAAACTGAGAGATGAACTCCAAAAATTGCTCCTCTGTCATGGAATGTGGAGTGAGTGGAGGACTGTCTCCCATAGTGCTTTGTAATAAAAGAAATCAAATAATTAGCATGCGATAAGAACAGTAATATAGAGAATAAACAAAAAAAAAACAAAAATTAGTACGTACAAGTGTTTTATTCAAAAGTCCTCTATTCTAGCATCCTCTTGAAGATCCAATGCACCGAGAATATCTATCTCTATATTGATGGCTTCTAATTTGCTTGCTATGTTAGTTTCCTCCTGATCATCGTCTATTGCTTCGTCTTCTCGAACAATGTCCTCTTCTTCAATGACCTATTCTTCTCGAACAATGATCTCTTCCTCGTCAACTATCGAATGAATCTCTGAGTCCACTAGAGATGGACTTTCTACTACATCTATGTTTTCAAAAATTTGTCTACTACGTGGAGCAACTTGTAAAACAAATAGCCACTCTTGGCCTTTTGAATCTGGTATAAAAACAACTTGCTCACAGTGTTCGGGAAGTATAAATGTATCCCTTTCATCTGTCCATAATCTGGTGGAGTCAACTTGAAGCAAACCACTCTTATCCCGTCGTACTGTTGCATTTCTTCCTGAGGTGACTACTTTGAACAATTTCACAGTAATCAAACTTTGTGAAAGATAGTTTCAAGATGTCTTGAATCACACCACAATAATCTAACTCGCCTTCTAGAGCATTATCATCTCTTGCACTCGCTCTACTTTTTTGCGAAAAATTCACCATCACTCCACCATCAAAAGTAGATCTATTTTGATCGATTCGTGCGATTCGAAAGTGTCGTCCATGAGACCATAGTGCACCGTATTTAATATACTCCCAATCACATCTTTTTGCGAGTTCTTTTTCTTCTTCAGAGATATCTTCGCCCGCTGCCTTTGCTTGTGAAACTGCTGTATCTAGCCATCTGCTCGTTGGAAAGGTGGAAGAGGTCGAAGATTTTCTGAAGAGGCAAAAATCAAGTGGAACGATTTCTTCGAAACTCAGCTCTTTCCTTTGCGTTATTTTCCTTGGCAAGTTCATACCTTTCTAACCACTTTTACATAGGCTGAGACTTAACTATGCAAAACTTCATTGCCTTCTCTCTGAAAGCTGCATCCATTTTTCTTTGCAATCCTTTACCTTGTGGTTCATCGCCTACGAGATGAACATCTTCATCATCGCTCCATAAGCGAGGCATTTTGGGATCTGATATACGTAGAAACTAAGTTATGAATACAAGCTTTCATTTGGTGTTGCGCTTGTCGACCAATTTGTCCTTCACGTAAAACATGTCTATCAGGCAAATATCTATGATGTCCTTCATAGAAAGTTTTACTTAGTGCTTTGGAATAGCGTGTTTCGAGTCGTGGTCTGCATAAAGGACAAGCATGGTAACCCAAAATCGATAAACCTAAACATTCACCATAACCAAGCCAATCATGCATTGTCCACATAAGTATGCCTTGCACTCGTAGGTCTCGTCTTCTTATAGGTTGAGACATGTCATGCACACTAATCCCATCCCATAAAATGCACAGTTCTTCCACAAGTGGTGCAAGATATACATCCACGTTTTTTACCTTATACTTACCTGGTACAATAAGAGCTGATAATAAATGACCTTTCTTTGTGGCCAACCATGGTGGGATATTATAATTGACCAAACATACAGGCCATGTGCTCCATGAAGAACTGCGTAATCCAAATGGATTCACTCCATCCATAGCTAGGCCTAGACGTATAGACCGAGGCTCACTAGCAAACTTTGGCCACTTACTATCTATGTGCTTCCAAGCATCAAAGTCAGTTGGCACTCACATTACATTATCTGTAGACCTTCTCTTTGTATGCCATGACATTAACTCAGCTATAGATTTGCATCTAAACATGTTCTTAATTCGTGGAATGATAGGAAAGTGGCGAAGAACCTTTGCGGGGATTGCTTCGCCTACGTCTTCTCTAAATCTATTTACTCCATAGTTTGGACATACGTGGAGATGCTCATACTCATTCCAAAAGAGAATGCAATCATTCGGACAAGCATGAATTTTAGTATAATCCATTCCAATGGATTATAAAAGTTTTTTCGCATCTCCACGTGTTGGAGGCATGTCATTGCCCTCTGGCAGAAATTGATCTTTAAGAAGCCTGCAATAAGCAATTAAAATGATATTAGTAAATGAAGTTATTGTGATACAACAATGAAAGCCAATTTGTTCTCCACTTACATGAACAATTCAGTGACACCACTATCTGACCATCCATAAATGGATTGCAGATTGAGCATCGCGAGTGAAGCACGTAGTACAGATATCTTTGCTCCATTGTAAAGTGGTAAACGAGCTAATCTTCGCATGTTTTCATATTCTTCATTAACTTTTGATCGTGGAATTTCTGTTGTGTCCATGAAACTCTCGACACCTTCTTCACCATCATGATCTTCATCCATCTCATAAAATGCTTCAAGCATCTCTTCCATATGGTCATTTTGTGTAATATTATTAGTGCTTGCTTGTACGTCTAAGTCCTTTTTTTCTCTCTTTTGTCCACGAGAGGTTACCGGTGCAATGTCCTTTGGGTCCATCTACTCACCTGGGGGACCATGCGAATGATAGCGTATGTTTTCTAGTCCACTCCTATCAAAGGATCCATACTCTCTAACATGTGTAGTACAAATCCATCATTTCCGATAAATTTGATACTTGCAATGTGTGCAAGGACATGCCATTCTCTCTGCCATCTACTACAATATGGACATTTTAGAACATTTGTTTTTTTATTAAACCTAAAAATCTAACTTTTAATGACTTAAATCTGAAATACTAAACCTAAATACTTAAATACCTAAAAAACCTTAAAAGCCTAATTTTAAAACCCTAATCTATATAGCAATCCTATTTTATCTATATATTCGGATTTTTTCTTGATTGATCCTATTTTATATATATATTTATTTAATTATTCAATTTTTTTTCCTCTTAATTGAGTTATATGTATGCCTAAACCCTAAAACCCTAATTTTAAAGATCTAGTCCTAAATTATGTATATTTCTATACACATGTGTATATACATGTATATATGTATTATATGTGTATGTGTATGTGTGTATATATGTTATGTAGGTGTTAAAACCCTAAAACCCTAATCCAAATGACCTAGACCTAAAACATGTATATATATGTATGCATGTGTATATATATGTGTATATGTATATATATGTGCATATAGATAGGTGTATGAGTATGTGTGTTTGTGTATTGTATATATATTCACCTATTTAAAATGATTAAATTTAAACCTAATTTTATATATTTAATCATATATATTTCATTTATCTATTTAAAATTCTAGTTCTTATCATATTTTATTATCTATATAATTATCCTACCTTATATATATATTATTTATATATTCATATTTTTTCCTTACTTAATCCTATTTTTATATATTTAATTATAAATATTTAATTAAATTTTTTAAAACACTAGTTCTTTTTATATTTATTTATCTATATAATTATCCTATTTTATATGTATATTTATTTATATATTCATATTTTTTCATTACGTAATACTATTTTTATATATTTAATTATATATATTTAATTAAATTATTTAAAACAGTAGGTCTTTTAATATTTATTTATGTATATAATTATATTATTTTATATATATATATATATATTTATTTATATATTACGATTTTTTCCTTACGTAATCCTATTTTTATATATTTAATTTTCTATATTTAATTATATATATTTAATTAAATTATTTAAAACACTAGTTCTTTTTATATTTATTTATGTATATAATTATGTTATTTTTTAAATATATATTTATTTATATATCCAGATTTTTTCCTTACGGAATCCTATTTTTATATATTTAATTTTATATATTTAATTATATATATTTAATTAAAACCCTAATCTTAAAATTCTAGATCTACAATATGTATATTTTTGTATGCATGTGTATCTACATGTATATATGTATTATATGTGTATGTGTATGTGTGTATATATGTTATGTAGGTGTTAAAACCCTAAAACCCTAATCTTAAAGATTTAGACTTAAATCTGAAATACTAAAACCTAAATACTTAACCACCAATAAAAATATAAACCCCTAATCCTAAAACCCTAATCCTAAAACCCTAAAACCCTAATCTTAAAGATCTAAACCTAAAATTTGTATATTTCTGTATACATGTGTATATACATGTATATATGTATTATATGTGCATGTGTATGTGTTCATATATATTATGTAGGTGTTAAAACCCTAAAATCCTAATCTTAGAGATTAAAATCTAAAGTATGTATATTTTTGTATGCATGTGTATCTACATGTATGTATGTATTATATGTATATGTGTGTTTGTGTATATATGTTATCTACGTATTAAAACCCTAAAACCCTAATCAGAAAGACTTAGAGTTAAATTTGAAATACTAAAACCTACATACTTCAACACCTATAAAAATCTAAACCCCTCATCCTAAAACCCTAATCATATTTCATATATATATTTATTTATATATTCAGATTTTTTTCTAATTTTTCTCTATATTTTTTCTTAATATAAATATAATTGAGTGATATGTATGCCTAGACCCTAAAACCCTAATCTTAAATATCTAGACCTAAAATATGTATATTTCTCTATACATGTGTATATACATGTATATATATATATATATATATATATATATATATATATATATATATATATATATATATATATATATATATATATATATATATATATATATATATATATATATATATATATATATATATGTATATATATATATATGTGTGTGTATGTGTATGCATGTGTAAATAGCGTAAAAACCCTAATGCTATTTTTATATATTTGATATGAAAAACACTTCAATATAAAAAGAGGATTATATGTGTGTATATATGCATGTGTGTATATATGTGTGTGTATGTATGCATGTGTACATGTATGCGTGTGTATGTATGCATGTATACATGTGTGTGTATGTGTATGTGTGTGTATGTAGGGATGCATGTGTGTGCATGTGTGTGTATATGTGTGTATGTATGCATGCATGTGTGTGTATGTGTGTGCATGTGTATGCATGTGTGTGTATGCGTATGTGTGTGTATGTATACATGCATGTGTGTATATGTGTGTATGTATGCATGTGTGTATATATGTGTGTTATATGTATGCATGTGTACATATGTGTGTGTATGTATGCATGTCCATACATGTGTGTGTATGTATGCATGCATGTGTGTGTATGTGTATGTGTGTATATATTGTATGCATGCATGTGTGTATATATGTGTGTATGTATGTGTGTATGCATGTGTGTATATGTGTATATGTGTGTATGCATGCACGTGTGTATATGTGTGTGTGTGAATGTATTTGTGCACATACACATACACATACACATACACATACACATACACATACACATACACATAGACATACACGTATGCATACACATAAACATAGACATACACACAAACATACGCATACACATATGCATACACGTATGCATACACATACACATACACATACACATACACATACACATACACATACACATACACATACACATACACATACACATACACATACACATTCACATACACATACACATGCACATACACATACACATACACACACACATACACATACATATGCACATATACACGAACATACCAATACACATACCCATACACATACACATACACATACACATACTTATACACATACACATACACATACACATACACATACACATACACATACGCATACACATACACATACGCATACACATACACATACACATACACATAAACATACACATACACATACACATACACATACGCATACACATAAACATACAAATACACATACACATACACATGCACAAATACATATGCACATACACATACACATACACATACACATACACATACACATACACATACACATACACATACACATACACATACACATACACATACACATACACATACGCATACGCATACACATACACATACACATACACATATGCAGGTTGGTGCAATTCAAGCCTTCACCTTTGGCTTGGAACCCTTGAAGGATATCTCTACATGAAGCAAGAGTCATAGGAACTTATGCTTATGGACTATTACCATTTTACTCCTTTGTAAAAGTCTAAAATGACTTGGCATATGTATGAGTACACCTACTTGATTAGTCGTGGACATTTAGAGGACTTAATGGAGAGAATATCTCCCTAAATTTAGAAGAGATATTCTAGGGAGCCTTAGATTTGAATTTCAAAATTCAAATGATCACTCAACCTCTATAAAAGATGAAGGAAAAAAGTCGCGGGTGTGTCTCTCACTTCAGCTCATTTCCCGAGGCATTTTATCATTGTATTTCTGTGTGTGTGAGTGCTACATCTTAGCCTACACCACAATACCTCATTTAGCTATGCTTATCATGCTAGTGAGATTGTAAATTACATAAATCAATAGATACATTCATACTTTTCAACTCTATGTTTTTCTGAGTTATCTTCTCCAATTCTGTCAACTTCCAAGAGGCATATCTGAGTGCCTACGGAACCAAATCAAGTGGTTCAAAGCTTGTTGGAACCAACTCCAAGCATACTACATGCCTACAAAATTTGAAGGTCATTGGATAAGCCATCTCGGAGAAATCTTGCTCGAAGTGATCTCTGGTATTCTTCTGCAGAGTTCCTAAAAAGTCGGGGGTACATATAATTTTGCTAAACTTCTTTCTCAGAGTATAGTTAGTCATTTCTTCTCATTCCACTTGCAAATGGTAGCTTGTTAAGCTAATTTAATATGTCTAGAAGGAATTTGATCAATTGTAAGTAAGCTGGTCATACTGAGTGAAAGACTGAGCAGGTATCAAGATCAAAATAGAAAGTTTTCAAGTCTAGTGAAGTACAAACTCATCTGTTTTGATCTAATCATTAGTCAAATCATTTCCAAAGTACATATAGAATATTTTGGTATCATTTGGAAGCTTAAGGGATCTACTAAGCATATCTGGAGTCAAAGAGGGCTGGTGCAAAGCAGGATTAGCAGCATCAACTCAATCTTCTGAGTGCATCCAACCATCTCTGCCAACAGTGGTATCAGAGCAAATAAGGTAAACATGGGAGATGGTTTTCCTTCATTCATTGACAAATTGGACAGGAACAATTACCAAGCTTGGTCTCTGAGGATGAAGACCTATTTACAAGGAAGAAGCTTATTTGGATTCATATCAGAAGATGAGGAATTGCCCTCATTCAAAGCTAGAGGAGTACCCACCAACAATGAACAAGAGAGGCTCAACACATGGTGTGCAAAAGATGCTTTGGCAAGGTCTTATCTTCTTAACTCTATATCTGATTTCCTTTTACCTCACATCAGGAATTGTAAGACTTCCCAAGAGACTTGGGAAACCTTGTCATCATACTTTTCTTCTAACACAAGGGCCAAGAAAAATCAATTGTGGATTGAATTCACAACCCTTAGAAAGCAACCAAAGCAATCAGTCTCAGAATTTGTGACAAAGATCAAGGATGTGGCAGACCAAATAGCAAGCATTGGAGAGGAGATTGAAGAGGAACAAATAGTAAGGCAAGTAACCAATGGACTAAAGCTAGATGATAAGTGGGAGAGCTTCACCACTGCAATGGATCTCTACATGGACATGCATACCCCAGATCTCACAACTCTCATGGGCCAACTATTCACACATGAAGCAAAGTTTAGAAAGGCTGGAGATCAGTCAAAAGGTAATAACCCCTCTGCACTATATACTGATAAGAAGGTTAAAGATAAAGGTAAAAGTAAGAAGGTTGATGAAGAAGGCTCTAGCTCCCAAGCTAATTATGCAGGGAGAGGTAGATCTTCAAGAGGCAGGGGCAGAGGAGGTAAGCAAGGTAGGGGGAGACCCTACAACTCATCACCATGCAACATTTGTGGATTATCTAACCATACCACAGATGAGTGCTACAGAAATTATAAGAATCAGAGAGGAAGAGGCTATCAAAGAGGTGGATACTCTCAAGGTAGAGGCAGATTCAACCAACACCAAGGCTACAATTGATACAACAATCAATACAACAACAATTACAACCACAACCACAATGGTAACTACGAAGGTGGATTCAGAAATAGAAAGGACTACAACAACTACACAGAGGAGCAAGATGACTCCCTATTGATCATGAATATGTCCTCCAAGGCAGGTACAAATGATGATCATTTATTTTATATTGATTCAGGGTGTTTTAACCATGTAGCTGGTAATGTGGCACTACTTTCTGATTTGGAAGAACCCAAGGGCAAGCATCAAGTACAGACAGGTGATGATACTAAGCATTCTGTTGTAAAGGTTCGTAATGTAAAGACTAGTGATGGTAATCAGAACTTATTGAGCAGGGTACTTTATGTACCAACAATTACCAAGAACCTAATGAGTGTTGGTCAGATTGTGGAGAAAGGTTTGCAGGTCAGGTTCACTCAACATGGAGCATATGTGGAGGACCCAAGACATGGATTCAAAAGGATAGCCAAGGGAGAGAAATCAGATAGATTGTTTACTTTTGAGCTAGAAGACACCAAAAACATTGCTTTATACAATTACAAGGATCAAACACTTTTAGAGTTAGAAATATGGCACAAGAGGTTAGGTTACATAGGTGAAAGAACCCTAAAGCAAATGTGCAGGGATCAAAGTGTGCTTGGGATACCTAATGTATCCAAGCAACATATGATTTACAAGTGTAGTGCTTGTCAGTTTGGTAAGTCTCACAGGTTGCCCTACTCAAGGAAAGTTTTCATGCATGAAGACTACCTAGACTTGGTACACACAGATGTTTGGGGACCTAGCAAGGATCCCTCCATTTCAGGATCAAGGTATTATGTATCCTTCATTGATGATTATAGCAGATGGACTGTGTTATACTTTACGAAGCATAAGGATGAAGTGTTTAATTATCTCAAAAGATATCTTGCACTAGTTGAAAATGAAACAGGTAGAAACTTGAAAAGGCTAAGGTCAGATGGAGGAGGAGAGTACTTCTCCAATGAGTTTGAAGATTTCTTGCAGGAAAGAGGCATCAAAAGGGAGATAACTACAAGGTACTCACCTGAACAAAATGGGGTAGCATAAAGAAGGAATAGACTCATTGTAGAAACAGCTAGGTCTATGCTTAATGAGAAGAAGTTGCCAAATTATCTTTGGGCAGAGAGTGTATCTATTGCCACCTATCTTATTAACAGGTTGCCATCAAAGACACTTGATGGAATGACACCTTATGAAGCTTGGCATGGTAAGAGACCATCATTAGATCATTGCAAAATCTTTGGTTGTATTGCATATGTGCATATTCCCTCACAGGTAAGGGGAAAGCTAGACCCTAAAGCTGAAAAATGTATCTTCATTGGTTATGATTTGAACCAAAAAGGGTACAGATTCTACAACCCAACAAACAAAGGCTTCAAGGTAAGCAGAGATGTCATCTTTGATGAGAATGACTCATGGTATGAGAATGAATGCAGGAAGGTTAGTCTACCCTATGATATGGAAGAAGATTTCCCAAAGCTCACCAAGAAGGAACCAATCCAGAAAGAAGACTCAAGTTCAGATGATGATGACACAATTAACCTTGAGGAATTCAAGGCATGGAAGTCCAAAGGGAAGATGAAAATGAAGAAGATAGAGGATATACCAGAATCCTCAACTCAAGCAATGAGGAGATCTCAGAGAGAAAGTAAGAAGCCTATCAGATATGGGTATGACACTTCTCTTGTAACTAAGCATTCTGTATATCTTGCAAAGGATTTGTTGAATGAAGAATCAAGTACATATGAAGAGGCAATCACCAAACCAGAATGGAAAGGAGCTATGGATGAAGAAATAGAAGCTCTCAAGGAGAGTGACACATGGGACTTGGTACCCAAGAAGGATTCTATGAAGGTGATAGGATCCAGATGGATCTACAAACTAAAGAGAAACTCAGATGGAACAATCAACAGGTACAAAGCTAGGTTGGTAGCCAAGGGCTTTGCACAAACCCAAGGCATTGATTATGAGGAGACATTTTCTCCTGTGGCTAAAATGCCAACAATCAGAGTACTAGTGAGTGTAGCTGCATCCAAGAATTGGAACATGTACCAATTGGATGTCAAGAATGCTTTCTTGAATGGATGGATATCTGAAGAAGTCTACATGTCACAACCACCTGGCTATGAAGATCCCAAGAAGGTAAATTATGTTTGTAAATTGAAGAAGGCTCTATATGGATTGAAGTAGGCACCTAGAGCATGGAATTACAGGCTGACAACATATCTCCAAGACCAAGGATTTGTGATGAGTAAAGCAGACACTTCTCTATTCATAAAGAGGAGTAGTACAGAGGTAATCTACTTATGTGTTTATGTTGATGACATCATCATTACAGGCAATGATGTCAATGGTATTAGAAGCATCAAAGGACAGATGATGAAGGAGTTCAAGATCAATGATCTTGGATTATTGAAATACTTCTTAGGTCTTGAGTTAGTCTACACTAATTCAGGTATATATATGACTCAAAAGAAGTATGTACAGGAAATTGTGAAGAAGTTTAATTTGCAGGAAGCTAAAGTCTCAAGTACTCCAATGGAGGTCAACCTAAAGCTTAGTGCTCATGAAGGTGATGAAGTCCAAGACATTACAGGATACCAAAGTATGGTTGGTAGTTTGAATTATGCTACCTTAACAAGAATCGACATAGCATATGGAGTTAGTGTGCTAAGCCCATTCTGTTTGAGTTTATTGATCTCCAAAGTACAGCTAGAAGTAGGTGAAACCCAACAGGACCTAGTTGACTTTTTCACAAACTTGTATGTACAGACCAATTTTCTTGCAGAGAAAATTTCTCTTTAGTCACTTGGAATTTTCCAAAATTGTTACACACACATAAACTAGACTCTCAGAGCTTTCCAACAAGATATAGAACATCTCAAATGGATAAATACACAATGATCTATGACCTCTGCAATATGCAGCTTTAATGGAGACCTTGAAACAGAGATGAACCTGAGGACACACATCACTTGCAGAGACTACTGCTCCTAACTCCCAACTCCAATGACTTTGAAACTTTCCAGACTACAATAAGACTTAAAGAGCTTTCTAACAAGCCAAAGAACACATGATTTGGATATATACACAAGGAGATATGACCTCTGCAAGTTTGAGGTTTAATGGAGACCTTCAGCAGGGATAAAAAACAGAGAACACACACTACTTGCAGAGAGTATTGCTCTGAGCTCACACATACAATGATTATGGAAATTTGCAGGAAGAAAGTAGACAGTAAGAGCTTTCCAATGAGCTATCAAACATGTAATTTGGATATATAATGAGGGAGATACAAGCTCTGCAATCTCTGCATACAAAACTACAGTAGTGTAGAGATACACATATGACTCTCTTGGACATCCCACAAGATCACGACTTTTCTCCTCTTTTTATAGCATGGGAAACTAATCTAAAACCTTCCTAATACATCTAAATTCGTGATAGACACTTGGATGCAGGTATTACATGACTCAAGTGCTCAAATAAGCAAAGTATTGATGGACTTTGAGAACTAGCCACACCGACCTTCCACTATGACACCACTGAAGCTCCCTTGTGCCTCACTAATTTGACTCACCATGTTCTAGAACTCACGTGGTATTTTTGCTACATTTTATGAATAATATGAGCCTTCTTGAAGTATTTGAAGACTTCCCAAAGGTATTTACATAATTTGAAACTTGTACCCTACATAAAACAAATGTTCGCAACATTCTCCTCCTCAAGTTTCAAAGGGTATTTCCTTCATGCCAAGAATATTGTTGAATCTTTGAAGCTTTGGTCCATCCAAGGATTTGGTGAAGATATCTGCAACTTGATCCTTTGTTCCAACAAAAGAAACCTGCACTTCATAGTTCATGGCCTTCTCTCGAACATAATGATAGTGAACCTCTATATGCTTTGTTCTAGCATGAAAAATAGGATTTGAGGTCATATGAATGCTACTCAAGTTATCCCCATATATCAGTGGTACATCAACCTGCACATTCAAGTCATGAAACAACTTTTTAAACCACATAACCTAAGTAGTAGCCAATGCTAAACCTCTATACTCAGCCTCTGTAGAAGATAAAGCAATTGTAGGCTGTTTTTTTGAACTCCATGTTAATGTCATGTTTCCTGCTATTACCACATATCCACTTGTGGATCTTCTGTCATCTTTGCTTCCAGCCCAATCTGCATCACTAAAGACTTTAAGAGTTAGATCAGCATCATGACTATAAAATAATCCTTCGTTCATGGTACCTTTCAAATACTTAAGCACTCTTTTCACTGCATGCATATGAGGTACTCTAGGTTCATGCATAAACTGTGACAATACTCCCACTGCATAACATATATCAGGTCTAGTTTTTGTTGCATAAATCAAAGATCCTACCATGGATCTATATACATTCATATCATGCAACTCATCACCTTCCTTTGCACTCAGCTTTACATTACATTCCATTGGAGTAGAAAAAAATTTACATTCCTGCATACCAAACCTTTTCATCATATCACATATATACTTTCTTTGTATCAACCACATACCTTCATCGCTATACACAATTTCAATCCCAAGAAAGTATCTGAGCAAACCAAGATCTGAAATTTTAAATTCCTTTCCCAAATTACCTTTTATCTCATCAATTTCTTTTGCATCATTCCCTGTAATCAACAAGTCATCCACATAAATGCATACATAGACACACATGCCATCTACATGTTTTACATAAAGTGAAGGATCAGCATGACTCCCTCTGTATCCTTGCAGCATAAGATACTTTACCAACCTTGCATTCCATGCCCTTGGTGCATGCTTAAGACCATACAATGCCTTCTTTAACCTGCATACATGATTAGGACATTTTGCATCCACATAACCATCTGGTTGTGACATATACACTTCTTCATTTAACTCACCATTAAGAAAGGCATTCTTTATATCGAGTTGATATATATTCCACCTTTTACTTGCAGCTAAAGCCAACAAAGTTCTCACCGTTGCCATATTTGTTACTGGACTAAATGTTTCCTCATAGTCCACACCTTGAGTTTGATTATATCCTTTTGCTACAAGTCTAGCCTTATATCTAGACACACTACCATCACTATTTCTTTTAATCTTAAAAACCCACTTGCGACCAATTACCTTTTGTTTTGGTGTACTTGGAACTAAATTCCAAGTCTTGTTATCATGTAGTGCTTCCATTTCTTCTCTCATTGCTTTCTCCCACTTTTCATCTCCTTTGGCCTCATCATAACATGTGGGTTCATTTTCCTGCTCAACTTTTGTCATAAAAGCATAATGAGTATTCATGAAAGATTCATAAGTATACCTTTGAGGTTGCTTACTTACTCTTGAAGTTCTTCTTAGCTCCAATGTAGATGCTCTTCCTTTCTTATTAGGAATCTTTGATGATTCTCCATACTCACATACATCACTAATTTCCTCTCCGTCATCATTAACTTCAACAAGTTTGAGTTTACCTTTACTTTTAACACTTGGAGGTGAATCTTGCCTTAATCTTCCATTGAAAGGTGATCCTCTTTCTTCATCTAAACCACTCCTTTCATCATTTAAACTTCCTGATGGCTGAACTATGCATTCATCTCCTTCAACCACACCTTCTTCATTTTCATCCATGACCTGCAAACAATTCTTATCTGCATACCATGAAAGTGATTCATCAAAGTTTACATCTCTTGACACAACAACCTTATTGGTATGAGGATTATAGCATCTATATCCTCTTTGAGTATCTGCATAACCAATAAATATACATTTTTCTGATTTCGCATCAAGTTTAGACCTCACCTCACTAGGTACATGTACATAACATACACAGCCAAATACTTTCAAATGACTTACACTTGGTTTCCTTCCATGCCATACCTCATATGGTGTCAAATGATGAACTCCAGCAGTCGGAACTCTATTCATAATGTAAACACTTGTGCTAACAGCTTCAGCCCAAAAATAATTAGGCAAACACATATCATTAAGCATGCTTCTAGATGCTTCTGCTATGATTCTGTTTCTTCTTTCTACGACTCCATTTTGTTGTGGAGTATACCAGCATGTAACGTCTCTTTTGATACCTTCATCATACAAAAAATCAGTAAAAGCTTGAGAGAAATACTCTCCTCCTCCATCGGATCTTAGCTTCTTAATATACCTTCCTGTTTGCTTTTCGAAATATGATTTGAACTTCTTGAAACAATCAAAGACCTCACTCTTATGTTTAATAAAATACACAAATGTCATTCTACTATGATCGTCAATGAATGATACATAGTACTTATTACCAACCAAGGATGCCTCTTTAGTAGGTCCCCACAGATCTGTGTGTATGAGATCTAGCAAACCATCACTTACATAGCTTGAATGCTTGAAAGGTTGTCTACTCTGCTTACCCATTTGACATGCTTCACAAAGATGCACCATATGTTGCTTAGTAAGATCAGGTAATCCCTCAACAATCCTCTTCTTTGATAGCTCCTTTAACCTGTGTACATTCATGTGTCCAATCCTTTTGTGCCATAGATCAAGCTCTGCTATTCGATGCATACCATAAGAGAAATAGTTTGTATGATTTGGGTTTACCTTGAATGTAAACAATCTACCTTGTTTTTGACCTCTAGCAATTAACCTCCTTTGCTTTGGATCCTCAATGAAGCAACCTGCATGATTAAATCTCACTTGTAGACCTTTTTCTACCATTTGACCAACCGACATCAAATTCTTAGTGATCGTTGGCACATAAAGTACATCCTTCAAGCAATTTTTCTTGCTCTTATCCTGCATAACAACATCTCCAACCTGCATAATCTTATGTGTTGTATCATCTCCTATTTCAACATGACCTTTACATGACGGATTATGCATATTAGAAAACCATGAAGCATCATGAAACATGTGATTAGAACAACCACTATCTACATACCATACATCGCTATTGCAATTCATCTTAGTTTCTACATTCATCATAAGAAGAGAATCATAATCATCACTTTTACCTTCAACTGCATAATTTCCTTGTTGTTTACCTCTTCTTGAATAGCCTCCTCTTTGATTACCACCTTGATTATTTTCATTTTGATAACAATCTTTGGCATAGTGTCCATACCTTCCACATATATAGCAATTGTTCTTATTATCTTCACTCCTTTGTCTTTGGTTGTAGTTGTAGTAGCCTCTCGTACCTCTAGCGCTTGATCTTCCTCTTCCTCTTGTGTTGAAGAAGCCACTTGAAGTCCTTTGATCACCGCTCCTTCTTCCTCGACCTCTATTTGAACCTCTTCCACCTCTGTTTCCACCTCTTGATGATCCTACATAAAGAGCTTGTCCTTGAGATCCTTTTTGATTTGAAGTAGAACAATTTAGATTCATCTCCTCTGTGACCATGAGGGCAATAAGTTGATCAAAATCTGGTAATTCTCCTCTGACATAAACTGAAGTAATGAAGGGTTTCCATCTCTCATCATCTTTGAGTCCGTTGAGAGTATGTGCAACCAAGTCCTCGTCCTCCACATGAGCTTGAATTGATCCTAGTTGATCTGCAATCTCTTTAACTTTCAATATGTAATCATTGACCGATGTCCTTGTATCTTTCTTTATGTTATTCAACTCATTTTTGAGTTGAATCTTCCTTGCTCTTGTACCTGTAGCATACAACCTTTCCAATGCAAGCCAAACATCTCTACTTGTGTCTAGATCTTGTATGTGTCCTACCATTGAATCTTGAATATTTTGTGATAAAATGAATATAACCCTTTTGTCTCTCTCATTCCAAAGTCTAAACTCCCTCAATTGTTGCTGATTTGGGTCCTCTGGTAATGTGGGTTTGATATCTGTGCCGTCAATCAAACAATACAAGCCTCTACCTTGCAAGTATGTTGTGATTCTAAACTTCCATGCCTGATAATTGGTCTTATCAAGCTTCTCTATTTGTGCATGTTGGTCTCCCATAATACAAATGCTAAGCTTCCTCCTTTAAGCCTCCTTTCCAATATGTGTGATGAGAAGAAATATAATATTTACCTTGTAAATGAGGTATGTGCACCTTTCTTTGCTTGGATGTTGCTTCAAATGCCTCCTTGCAATCTTCTTCTACCTTTGTGTAGTGTTGATGATGACCTGCTTCTTTGATAGCTTCAAATTCTTCATCAAGGTATGATAACCTTCTCCAAGCCTCCAAGTACTTGCTCTGATACCAATGCTGGAGTTTATTGATCTCTAAAGTATAGCTAGAAGTAGGTGAAACCCAACAGGACCTAGTTGACTTTTTCACAAACTTGTATGTACAGACCAATTTTCTTGCAGAGCAAATTTCTCTCTAGTCACTTGGAATTTTCCAAAACTGTTTCACACACATAAACTAGACTCTAAGAGCTTTCCAACAAGATATAGAACACCTCAAATGGATAAATACACAATGAGCTATGACCTCTGCAATATGCAGCTTTAATGGAGACCTTGAAACAGAGATGAACCTGAGGACACACATCACTTGCAGAGACTACTCCTCTTAACTCACAACTCCAATGACTTTGAAACTTTCCAGAATACAATAAGACTTAAAGATCTTTCTAAAAAGCCAAAGAAAACATGATTTAGATACATACACAAGGAGATATGACCTCTGCAAGTTTGAGGTTTAATGGAGACCTTCAGCAGGGATAAAAAACAGAGAACACACACTACTTGCGGAGCGTATTGCTCTCAGCTCACAATTGAAATGATGATGAAAATTTACAGGAAGAAAGTAGACAGTACGAGCTTTCGAATGAGCTATCAAACATGTAATTTAGATATATAATGAGGGAGATACAAGCTCTGCAATCTCTGCATACAAAACTACAGCAGTGTAGAGATACACATATGACTCTCTTGGACATCCCACAAGATCACGACTTTTCTCCTCTTTTTATAGCATGAGAAACTAATCTAAAACCTTCCTAATACATCTAAATTCGTGATAGACACTTGGATGGAGGTATTACATGACTCAAGTGCTCAAATAAGCAAAGTATTGATGGACTTTGAGAGCTAGCCACATCGACGTTCCACTAGGACACCACTCAAGCTCCCTTGTGACTCACTAATTTGACTCACCATGTTCTAGAACTCATGTGGTATTTTTGCTAAATTTTATGAATAATATGAGCCCTCTTGAAGTAGTTGAAGACTTCCCAAAGGTATTTACATAATTTGAAACTTGTACCCTACATAAAACAAATGTTCGCAACAAATTCATGCACAAACCAAGGGTACCTCACCTAGAGGCAGCAAAGAAGATCTTGAAGTATCTAAAGGGAACTCAGAACCATGGTTTGTACTTTCCTTATACATCAGATATTGACATTAAAGTATATTCAGATGCAGATTGGGCAGGATGCAAGGATGATAGGAGAAGCACATCAGGATACATATGTTTTGCAGGTGATAAACCAATTTCTTGGTCAGCCAAGAAACAACCTACAGTAGCCTTGTCATCTACTGAAGCAGAGTATAGAGGGCCAGCCAATGCCACTCAAGAAGCTATTTGGTTAAAACTTTTGTATACAGAGTTAGGCCTACATACAAGGCCACCAATTATTCTTGGTGATAACATAAGTTCTCTTCACCTTGGAGCTAATCCAATATATCATGCTAGGACAAAACACATAGAGGTTCATTACCACTATGTGAGAGAAAAGTTGCTAAGCAAAGACATTCAATTGACTTATGTGTCCACTAATATGCAATGTGCAGATTTACTCACAAAAGCTTTGGATGGAAACAAATTATGCAGATTCAAATCCATGATTGGATTGCAGGATGTGATTGAAAATTGAAGATGAAGACTTTAGCCAAAGTGTTTGGCTTGAGGGGGAGCTGTTGGTGCACTTCAAGCCTTCACCTTTGGCTTGGAACCCTTGAAGGATATCTCTACATGAAGCAAGAGTCATAGGAACTTATGCTTATGGACTATTACCATTTTACTCCTTTGTAAAAGTCTAAAATGACTTGGCATATGTATGAGTACACCTACTTGATTAGTCGTGGAAATTTAGAGGACTTAATGGAGAGAATATCTCCCTAACTTTAGAAGAGATATTCTAGGGAGCCTTAGATTTGAATTTCAAAATTCAAATGATTATTCAACGTCTATAAAAGATGAAGGAAAAAAGTCGTGGGTGTGTCTCTCACTTCAGCTCATTTCCCGAGGCATTTTATCATTGTATTTCTGTGTGTGTGAGTGCTACATCTTAGCCTACACCAAAATACCTCATTTAGCTATGCTTATCATGCTAGTGAGATTGTACAATTACATCAATCAATAGATACATTCATACTTTTCAACTCTATGTTTTTCTGAGTTATCTTCTCCAAGTCTGTCAACTTCCAAGAGGCATATCTCAGTGCCTACTGAACCAAATCAAGTGGTTCAAAGCTTGTTGGAACCAGCTCCAAACATAATACATGCCTACAAAATTTGAAGGTCATCGGATCAGCCATCTTGGAGAAATCTCGCTCAAAGTGATCTCTGGTATTCTTCTGCAGAGTTCCTAAAAAGTCGGGGGTTCATATAATTTTGCTCAACTTCTTTCTCAGAGTATAGTTTGTCATTTCTTCTCATTCCACTTGAAAATGGTAGCTTGTTAAGCTAATTTAATATGTCCAGAAGGAATTTGATCAATTGTAAGTGTGCTGGTCATACTGAGTGAAAGACTGAGCAGGTATCAAGATCAAAATAGAAAGTTTTCAAGTCTAGTGAAGTACAAACTCATCTGTTTTGATCTAATCATTAGTCAAATCATTTCCAAAGTACATATAGAATATTTTGGTATCATTTGGAAGCTTAAGGGATCTACTAAGCATATCTGGAGTCAAAGAGGGCTGGTGCATAGCAGGATTAGCAGCATCAACTCAATCTTCTGAGTGCATCCAACCATCTCTCCCAACAATGCATACGCGTACACATACACATACACATACACATACACATACACATACCCATACACATACCCATACGCATACCCATACGCATACCCATACGCATACCCATACGCATACGCATACGCATACGCATACACATACGCATACGCATAAACATACACATACACATACACATACACATACACATAAACATATACACATACACATACACATACACATACACATAGACATACACATGACACTATAATGAAGAATGGTACCTGGTCTTTATGTGACTTGCCTCCTTGCAAGAAGGCCATTGAGACTACATGGGTATACAAGGTGAAGCGTAAGTGTGATGGAGCAATTGAGATTTATAAGGATGGGCTTGTTGCAAAGGGTTATCCTCAGGAAAGAGGCATTGAATTTGATGAGACCTTTGCACCTACATGCCGAATGACTATTATTCATAGCATTTGTGAACTTGGAGCTCACCATGGTTGAAATTTACATCAGTTGCACATTAAAAGTTCATTTCTAAATGGTGATTTGCATGAAGAAGTGTATGTTTTTCAGCCTTGTGGCTTTATTCAGAAAAGGCATGAAAATCTACTGTGCAGGTTGGAAAAGGCATTATATGGTTTGAAACAAGCACCACATGCTTGGTACGAAAAGTTACAAATGGTTTTGATAATAGTCCAACAGAGAGCAATCTATATGTTAGGCGTGCTAATGATGTGCTTGAGATCATTGTTCTATATGTTTGATGACATGCTACTCAGTGGTTCTCGTGAGAAGCATATTGCTGATTTTGAGCCTGATTTTCATGCCTCATTTGAGATGTTAGATTTTGGGCATTTGTTTCGTTATTTGGGCATTCAATTCATGCAAGTTGATGACAGCATAGATTTGTGTCAAAAAAATATATTGATACATTATTGTAGTCTTTTGGCAATGAAGACTTCAAACCTATTGCCACTCGTATGGAGAGAGGTTCAGGATTGGGTCTTCATGATGTCGGAGATGCATTTGATGTTGTTCTCTATCAACAGGCTGCTGGATGCTTGATTTACGTATGCATTACTCGGCCAAATATTCAAAATGCTATCTCGTAGATGAGTAGGTTTATGCATTGCCCAAGTGTGAAGCATTGGTAGGCGGTTAAGCACATCTCTTGCTACTTGAGTGGTACCCAACTACTTGGATTGTTTTATCCCAAGGGAGGATTGCTATTGCTAGATTTACTTGCTGTTCTTGTCTCTGATTGGGCTTGTTGCGATGACACTCATGTATCTACTAGTGGCTTTTGCTTCATGCTTGGTAGGTCATGTATATCTTGGTTGAGCAAGAAGCAACGTACTGTGAACACTTGCAATTGTGAGGCTGAGTATAGGGCTGCTTTCACAACAACTATTGAGTGTGTGTAACTCAGATGCCTTATGGCTGATTTGGGTGTTGGTAAGCCTTTTACCACCACCATATTCAATGACAATCAGAGCACATTGGGAATTGCAAGGAACCTTGTGTTCCATGCTCGCACTAAGCACATTGACGTGCACTATTATTATGTCAGGAGAGGTTCTCAGCTGGAGAGATCAGTTCGGCATATGTTCCCACATAGGAAAACACTGTAGACCTTTTCACAAAGGCTCTGCCTAGGGATACGTTTGAAGTTTTCCACAAAGCTTTGGGCTTACTTTCTTTTGTGGATTGATCCCACATAGTTTGGCACTTCCTTATACATGAATGGAAGCTCCTTGCTCACTACATCACTCCGAGCAGGGGATTTATTGATATATTTTGGTAGTGATGTGTGTGAACACACTAGGTCCATGGGACCACTTTTTTCCCCCTTTAGGAGGTTTTCATTCATGTCAGTAGGCTTGTTTAAAATCCCATTTACTAGCTTCCATTGCCTCCTTTGAATCAGCACATCTTTAATCTGATTCTTCCAAAGAGCAAAGTTTGTGCCATCAAATTTTCAGATCTCAAAATGATCTTTGCCCTGCAAGTTATAGCTCCTCCTCAGAACACTAGCACTAGACCTTGATCCACCTTATGTGCTTGAGACCTCTGATGCCATGATGATAGAGGACTGAATAGAATGATAATGGAGCTAGAAGATTCCAAACACTAACAAATATGTTTATCAAGGAGTAAATCGACCATTGCGTACTTGACTAAACCAAAAATCTGAAAAATTTTTGCCAAAGTATCCTCTACAAAATGAGCATATGACTAGTGTCAAAGTATCATAAGACTACAAGTACAAACATGTCTACCTGCATAGTGAATCACTGACTCGACAGCATATAATGA
Organism: Ceratopteris richardii; assembly: GCA_020310875.1. Classification (NCBI taxonomy): domain Eukaryota; kingdom Viridiplantae; phylum Streptophyta; class Polypodiopsida; order Polypodiales; family Pteridaceae; genus Ceratopteris; species Ceratopteris richardii. Next base: position 197,961 of record MU260154.1, on the reverse strand, counting down.
GCTACCCAATAGGAGCCAACTAGCCTTACAGAGCACGTATGAACAACTATCATACATCTCCTATGGCGAGGCTGGGTAAGTCTTCCACTTGCATCAAGGAAGAGACCCCAACATCTAGGTGTCTCCCACTTAAGAAAACCTCACCACAACCCTCTTGAATAAATTTGCAGCGGCTGCTCCCACCAAAACTGAAAACCTCTTGAGAAATCTGTAGTTTTACGAGTGTGGCTGAAAATACAGCCCATAGTTTGATATTTATTGTCTCAAAAGTACAAAGAAACTCTTCTTGATGTTCTTGGACCTTTGTGAATAGAACTATGTGCGAAAGTAGTCCAAAATGGCTCCAAAAGACACCCCAAAAATGCTTCACAAATAGGCTTTGAAACCAAAGAATGAAGCTTTGAGGGACCAAAACGTATTCAAGGTAATGTCAACCTTAGACTTTCCCCTTCTTCAGACACCACAAGAGTGTAGCTTATTGGCAAGAGATTGCCATGGTTAAGTGAGCTTAAGGGGGAACAATACTAGGATGGGTAACCTCTCAGGAAGTACCGGGAACCTCTATATTCCTTGATCGCTGAGGTCCTTCCTCGCGCGGTGCCAACGGTGACTTTGGTGACTCCGATAACACGGTATGCCAAGGTCTATGCCTTGGTCACCGCCTTACTCGTAAGCCTCTGAGAAAGTCGAGAGAAATCCGGGGGGTGGGGGGGGGTAGAAGAAGAAGGATGGAGCACCACACACAATACTAAATTTATTACCACTAGAATGTACAAAGAGCAGTAATCTGTTAAGGAAGTAGGCATATATACAAGCTCCGGAAAAAACCTTCTATAAAAGGAAAAACTGTTTCGTGGTCCTAGAGTGGTCACACACGTCACTACCTAAATATATCAACAGTCCATACTTTCCATCTGTGCGTCTATCAAAGATGACAAAGTGTTGAAGTGTAAGCGAAAGTCAAAGGGCCAAAGTAAGTCAGAAACAGGCAACAGCAAGGAAGTAAAGACAAAGGGAGTCTTCATTACTCGTATGTTCCATATAGATATCATTACTCGAATTTGTCCCAAATTTCCCATGTCAAGGGGTCTGAGTAGCCTTTGTAGCGGACTCACAAGAATCTGACTTTGAGGTGTCCGCATTTTCTTCGTTGGGAGTATTGATCACTTCTGGACATGAAACAACAACAGAGATATAATGAAAACATCGATGAGCATTTGGATATCTCCTGGTGTGTTTGTTATATATATATATATATATGTGTGTGTGTCTGTATGTGTGCGTAACTAAGACTAAAGCGGAAGCCGATCTTGACTTTTCACTAGAATCCAATGAATAGTTATTACCTGCAATGTCGGCTCTATATAAGCCGTTAAATATGATACTATTAGATTCAGATTTATATAGATAAACGGAAATTATATATAATACTTTTATGTACATGTTCCCCCACACGTAGCAATGAAGAAAGTGATTATGCTTTTTGAGCTCGTACCATTCGAACTATTTTTTGGCGTTGAACCATGAAGAGCGAACATGGTGCAAACCTTGAGATGACATGAAACATAGAAACCTCGTCAAATTAAGAAAACATTAAGATTTCTTAATCCATTGCATTTCTAAAAGAGAATGCCTTGGTTCGGGCATGTTACAATGTCATCTAAGAGATTTTAAAATAAATAAAATATATCTTATTGCAAGCCAAACTTAAGCCTGACGCATAAAACAAATTGTAATAAAGCTCTCCGGGCACAAAATTCGATCTCTGGTCACAGCCAATGAGCATATCTCAAATGTATTTTAGTCCAAGGAAAAGTCGAGATCGTGCGAAATCTGTTATGGATGGTCAGCATTCGGATTCTTAGTATGGATGCGTCCATTCATCTTCTTCTTCTATCACTTTACGTACGTTAGTTCTTTGCATACATACATACATACATCAGTTCTTACTGTTGGAGTATGGGGAGGAAGGAAACACATGGGGAGGAAGGAAACACAGAAAGAACGTGAGAGAAAAAGGAGAACAATTCGAGCATAGCACACAATGTATTATTAAATTTGGAATGTACAAAGATAACTAGTTGTAGATAGGATCTTGCAGAAATATGTACGTAGAGATAGTATAGAAATGAAATCTCACAAAAGCATACACAGAATAGAAAGAGACAAGAGACTTTGTACAAAATTGGGTACAATCTCCCCCCACATACTCTGATGGACGAATCTATCACAGTATGTGTATTTCTATGTACTTTCCATTATGTCCTGAATAGAAGATACATGAGGCGGAGTTTCAAAAGCCATGTGTTTATGAAAAATATGCTTTATTTACAAATCCTCATTTCCAAGCGATCTACTATTTTTACAAAAACGTCGATTTCTGAGCCATCTACTATTTTTACAAAAATATCGATCTCTAAGCGATCTACTATCTTTTAAATATCCTCAAAAATATGTGAATAAATCCATGCATGTTCATATCCTTATGATTCTTCACTGGCTATAACAAAACACAATCACATTAAAAACCTCAAGACATTAAAATCCATATAATATTCCATTATTCCATAAAGTATAACAATAGCCCATTAGAGTTTGACACCTAAATACGATTAAAGAGAAAATAACCTAATTCTAGAAGATTGCCAACCAATGTGGATAATATCAATCCACTTTAGGAATCCAAATGGGTTTGGAAGGGAGAGAGTAGAAGAAAAAAGAAGGATCTACAAAGAAGCCCACAGGCCTCCCCCTAACCAATTGATAATTTGATAAAAAACACTAAGAAGCTTTATGATGGCTTGATCACCTTCATGTGGAAGCCATTTGTGTTTGAGTATCTTATTCTCCTCTATTACAACGACTCGATTGTGCTTGAAGGAGGAGGGGGAGCTTCAATGGCTTCTTATCCTTCTTGGAAGATAGTCAAGGGAGGACTCAGTAGAACATTCTTGATATGGGATATCAAAGTTTGGAGAGAAACACTCTCTCCAAATCTTTCAGAGAACCTCACTTCTAATCATTGTCCAAAGGATACAGGATCAAGAAACTGCCTCCTCAAGCAATGCTTATTTCTAGTCGATCGATCTATCAAACTTAAGATGCTCTTTGAAAGTCTTCCTAAGAGAGGCACTTTTGGGGCATGAGAAAAAGAGGTACAAAAGGTCTCCCTACCCTCATGGTAGCTCTTACACCAGGATATAATTATGTAGATATTAATAGCTCTCATGTTGGTCCCACTTCCCTTATGGAAAATTTTCCATACAAGGTTCAACTTCTTGCATTCTATAAGAGGGTGCCAAAGATCATTGAATTTGAGATTCCATAGATTCCATGACTAATTCAAGGACAACTTCCTATTGAGATCTTCAAAGAATTTTGGTGGTTGCCTTACTCTAAAGACAACTTTGATCTAATTCTTTTAAATTAATACCTTTCAGATTAGGATCTTCTTTTCCACTAAGAAGGTGACTCTCTACGTCCCTGCAAACAATCATCTTTTGTGTTAAGGGGCATCATTACTTGTAGCTGACTCTAAATCTTTGTCTTATCTAGTTTCTCTCAAGATTCGAACCATTTCTATTGTTAAAATATTTTGGACCAAAATTTTTGGTCCCTTTGTAGGCTGTTCTTTTGATTCTCTTGGATGCCATAAATTAGAAACCAAATGGAGTCATTTTTTCTAATATTGATACTCAACTTCCTATCATTGCTAACCCTATGGTGCTCTTCATCTTTTCCTAGGTGGATAAAAACAAGACCATGAAAGCAGATCCTTTAGAGGTAACTACAATCTTTATAACTTGAAATCTATTACTTCAAAGTTAATTAAACTTTGTGCATTTGATAGAAGGAAGTTATGGAGGACTACTCTCACTTGAAGCGAGTACAACAATGTCCGCTCAAGAATCACATGAAAACTCTCTCTATCCTATGAGTAGAAGGTGGGATATTTAAAAATACTTCTCTTATTTGAATTTGATGAGTCCTCGACCTAGAATTAAACCTAAAACTTAGGAAGAATTTTAATTTTAATCCCAAGTAAAGTTGTGGATTTTGGCTCCCTTCATCTAGGAGAATATTCCTACTTTTAGCTTTTAAATTTGACCATGATAAGGTGAAGATTTTTTCCTTTTATCTTTACAAACATATAATCATATGACTACATCTTTGTGAGATAACTAATACGAGTAATTGAAAAGATTTAGCAAAGCTCTTAGGCTTGCTTCTTGAACCAACAGCTCCCTCCCAAGGCTAAAAACCTTGAGTCTTAAATTCTTCAATATCTCTCAGATTCCAATCAAAGTTTTCAATTTCTTCAACTTGTTTCCATCGATTGCCTTTATCAACATTTCTTCACATTGTTAATGACTTGAAATATATGATAATTAAAATCCTTTCTTCTTATCTTCCCTATGACATAATCATAATGTACTTATATGTTTTTTTTCTTGGCATGATAGATTCACTTAGTAGCAAAATGCAATGAATGAATATTGTTATAATTTAGGGAATAATAGAATGGTATATGTATTTTAATGTGTTACAGATTTTAATGTGATTGTGTTTTGTTTTAGTAGCTGAAGAATCATCAGAGCGTTAATGCGCATCGATTTATTCACATATTTTTAAGATATTTAAAAGTTAGTATTTTAGTTATTTTATGTAAAAACACTAGATCACTTCGAAAGTGATGTTTCTCTAAAAATAGTAGAATGCTTAGAGAGCAATGATTTGTAAATCAAGCAGATTTTTGTAACTTATAAGTACAGATACTCTAATAGAGTCATCCATCAGATTATGTTGGTGGAGATTATACCGAATCTTCTGTTAAGTCTCTTATCCGCTTTCTATTTTGTGTATGCTTTTATGAGATTTGGTTTCTATACTATCTTTGCATATGTGCATGTGTAAGATCTGGTCTATAGTTGTATCGAAGTCTGCATGCATCTACACAGGTGTAATTGTCGATATCTGTTCCTAATTCGTCTCATGCATTCAGGATCTGATATCCATTTCAGTTAGTCAATTCCCATCTCTTCTAGGTTTGCATTTGTCAATTTATGTTTTCTTAGTTCACCGGTGTCTTTTTTGAATTTTTTTGAATCTTTTATGTGCCATGTGCACTGTGCTCACTGTGGACACTCACACTATACTCACTATGCTCATTGTGCTCACTATACTTACTATACTCAATGTGCTCACTGTGCTCAGTGTGCATTGTGCAATGTTCCTATTCCGGTTCAGTTTGTTTATCAAGTTTCTTTATCAAGTCCATTTAACAAGTTTGTTTATCAATTCCGTTATTTGTTAGAAATTCAGCAATCTCAATTGTGGAACTCATGCTAAATTGAAGTGAGGCATTACTCACACTTTTTGGTAGTATATACAACCACTTTTAAACAAGTTTTCTCAGCTCATTACTCAACTAATTGATGGAAAAAAGTTAGGATCATTCGGAGGGCCTTTTTGAATTCAAATTTACAACTAGCTTTTTGAGCATTATATAAGCAAACACATGGAGCAAAGGCATAACCATCCTCCTCTACCATTTGAGCACTTGTAGGCTCTCATTAGGAGTCTTTACTCCAAGTCTAAGCTAGCCCCTAGCTAAGCAAGCCGTTTGCTCGTTGGAATTTTCTCATTGGAAGTGATATTTGATCACCCATATCTCTTTAGTTCGATTCATTTGCAATTCTTCTCATGCATAAATCAACCTTATAAATCTGAAAGCTAATATGTGATTTGTATGGACTATCGTACCACTATGGACTTCTTTAGGTATGTTTTTTGTATCCTCTTCATATATTCCTCTTCATTAGCAACCTTTAATGTACTCAGTTAGAATGTTGTGACCGTTGTTTTGTTAACATGGAAGAAAGTATAAACATTTTTTTATAGTTCTTTATATTATTCGTAAGATCTTTTTCTATGGTGAAAAGGCTTAACCCCCATTGGGAGCAAAGAATCTATAATAATGGGTGGGAAAGAATTAGGACCTCATTAAGACATGCTTCTCATGCACATTCATACTCAAACTATACAAGCCGAATGAATCCTCTTACTTAAGTTTCAAATTAAAGTTGTCCTATCATCACTTCTTCTTCTTCATAATGATTTCAAGGACAACCTCAAGAAAATGTATTTCTATTACTTTAGTCAAATACGTCTTACTATTGAATTTGAATCATCTTTATCCAATATCTTTGGATTTAAAAAAAGTGAATGGAAAATATGCAATGCATCATAGAAAATAATCAACTAGCAATTACGTGGTAACAAAAGTAAATATTTGTTATTCAATGTTTCTATGTCCTATAAAGACTGATTTGTATTTCTCTTCAATGATTTCAAACATTTGGAAGGCTTTACAAACTTTTCCTAGTTTTCTCAATTTGTTAGATAGTATGATCAAGCATTTGTTTTTGCATTTCTTTAAACCTTTTTAATCAACGTTTTTCCCTTTCATGAGTTTCTTGTATGTGCTTTTTGTGTTCATTTTAACTACTTCCTTGATTGTTTATATTAAGGTGCAATTAACTTTCTTATTCTATAACTTCCACTTGATCAAATAATTGATCATTAACTAAACGTTTTGGACTTCTTACCCATCATTCACTGATGCTTGGTGTGATTGTAACTAGTGGTAAATTCTTTCTTCCATGAAAACAATGATATATTAAAGATCTAGGTTTGTGATATTTTTGGGATAATGTTAAGTAAAAGCATATTCTATGAGAAACTAAAAACTGTTTCCATTCTTTGAAGTCTTTAAGAATGAAAAAATGCAACTAATTAGAACTAAAAAAGAGTCCTATATTGAAATGCACAAATCCACATTGTAAGTGTGAAGATGTGTGGATACACACACACACAAACACACACACATACATATATATATATATATATATATATATATATATATATATATATATATATATATATATATATATATATATATATATATATATATATATATATATATATATATATTATGGCTGATTTGGGTGTTGGTCAGTCTTCTCGCACCACCATCTTCCTTGATAGTTAGAGCGCATTGGCAGTTTAGACGAACCCTGTGTTCCATGCTTGAATGAAGCACATGGAGGTGCACTATAATTATGTCAAGGATAGGTTCTGTGTTGGAGGCGAATGATCAGAAAATGCTTTGATGACTACTTTACTATTATGTACGGGGCTTAGTTATGAGAAAAAGGTCGAATCATTAGACCTATAAGGGGACGCGAAAGGTAAAGCTCTTCAATAAGAAGCAGATCTCGAAAACAGTTAAATCTTGAGTTTTGCATGGATGAATGAATCTTAACGATAGATAAAGCAATGCGATCAACACCTCAATGTTTATGTTTAGCAATGCTGTATTAGCAACTCTAAACCTTGTAATGTGTTGTACGTCATTTATTTTAAGCATCTTACAAAAACCTGTTGTGAACATAAGTTAAAGACATTGGACTTATTCTTGAACTGTTTCAGTATGAATTTGTTGTAACTTTTGATGATCAAAGCAAGATGTGTATCTTGTACTTTCATACCTTTAGCAATTCACTTGAACGTGAAACAAATAGCTTTTTCTTTCATATAATTCCAGTTTTTAAAAGACATTGTCCAATTCAATCATCGAAAATAAAATTTACTATAAGTTCATTGAAAAAATGCGGTTGCATATCTATGTTATAAAAAAGACAAAAGGGACAAAAACAGGAATCATCACTAGTTGACTCTTTGAGCCTGGGCCATGTATGACAGACTGCATGATTTTCTTAGAACATATGCTGAAAATGTTAAGTTTCTTTTTGAGCTAACTAAGCTTTGTGCAACTATTTTTCTTGAGTGTCCCTTTGCTTTGAGTTTTCATTCATCACTTGGGTCGTTGAAAGCATCCTGCGTGCACCGTCATGAGAACAAGTGGTTCACGTGATCATTAACCTAGCCATTCATCATGATAGCGCTATATGCTAATTAGTGATGAATAACCGAAATCCTCCATTGAATATTCTTCCTATGAAACACACGGTTCAATATCTTTTGGAAGGATATGCTTGAAAGAAGATAGATATTTGATCCCTATGCATGTCGCATTCAATTGAGTGGTCTGTTGTTCCCCCTCATCCACACACATGAGGGCTATCCTAGGTTATCGCTCAATATTCTACTTGATTAAGATTTAGAATCCCTTTTTCCTCTTCATGTGATTCCCTATATAATGACTTTGTCCTCTTCATGTGATTCCCTATCCCCACTCTACCCACCTTTCACGTAATTGAGTGAGTGCCTTGAAGTAGAAACTCGACACCCTAATGATTTAGAAGAAAGCACATATGATAAATATTTGGGTCTTGTTTAAGTCTGCAAAAGCACATGTCCAAGATGTAGATAAACTTAAAGAGAACCTCAAAACAACGACTCTATATCCATGTGCAAGGGCCTAGCAGATGGCACCCATCTTCCTAAGCTACGTAGAGGTATTTTAACCTTCCACCATTAAAAAATCCATACGGTGATCATTAAATATAATAAACTTCTAATTTCAAATAACTGACAGGTCTTCTTCATACACATGTAAATATAAAGCCTAGAAGAGTTGATGATATAAAGTCAGTTATTTAGAATGGTTGCCTTGTTCATTCTCTTAATTCTGAGATTGACACATTTCATGAAGAAATATTGATAACAAGCAACCTGATCCTCCTACAAATTTCACCCGTTTGATTTTTTTTTTCTTTTCTCAACATAAGTATTTTTTCTTTTAATGCAATACGATAACGATTATGATATTAGTTTACTAGATAACCATCTTCGATCATCTCTAGAATAGATGTTTTAAAATTTTGATGGTTGGTTAATGAAATACATGTAAACGATTTCTCATCTCCTGTTGACATTAGGATTTAATGTCTCTCATATTTTTAAATCCTCTATAATCTCGTCATTAGCTTCTATATACTGTTTAGTCGAAAATAGACTAAAGAGTAGATCTTTATACGTAGAAAGGATGTTGCTATCATTGTCTATGTAGAATACGTAGTTTCTTTATACTCTAGTTGCTTATCTAATCTGAATATTTAGAAATACGTTATCATAGAAATAAATAATCGTTCTCTAATCTGTGTACAATTTCGCTTTGCTAGCACTCATTTTCATAGTGCCTCCATATCTACTTCACATTCCATTTAAACGGAACGACGCTTTTTCTCTGCTTGCACGCGCCTTTGTTGTAAAGATTATTAGCAAGGTATTCGCCTCTATTGTCCCTCGTGATCCGCGCTTCTTATGTCTTCCACTCCCCTTTATTTCTTTTCTCCTCCAAACCTTTTTTTTTCCTTTTTGAAGACAGAAAATGTGTTATTGAATACCCTTGGATTTTCTACTTTCATGGTTGAGTTCTAATATCCAAAAGTTTTGTAACCTTCTCAGAGTCTGAAAGTCTGAACTTGTGGAGAAGTTGTTTCTAAATGCTATTGTAATTCACATATTTACGATAATCTTTTCATTTCTACTCGTTTTATGCATATTAGCAGGGATGTTCTATATATTCTCAAAATTGATACTGAAAAATGATTCTTTATGTATAGAATGAGAGACGATAATAAAAACATTAAAACCCTCGAGCTATCTTTTAATGATAACTTCATGATAAACACAAATGGAGCACCGATTTGTATGTAGAGAAGAGTTTCCAGCTTTCAAACGAACCTACAACGAACAAGGTTTCAATAAGTGTTCGAAAAGTTATAATGCATGCGAATGCCGCACAGTTGAGTCTGTGATGAAGTAAACGAACGCTCTGAAGAAACCATAAACATCTAGTGATTGTGGAAAAATAAAAATCTTCCACTTATTTGGTTAGAAAAATCTCACATTCATTTTGAGATATTAAACAAAAAAGAAAATAAGACAAGAACGAAGGAAATTAATTGTTAATGAAATCACATATCGTTTTTATACCTTTTTAATGCGCGTAGATGACTCGAGCAAATATGCACCGTACAGAGAAAATATGCGCCGTACTATTCAAACTAAATATGCACCGTACAGAGCAAATATGTGCCGTACATTTATAACAAGACTGGATGCTAGAGTTTTCTTAGGTATGGAAATTCCTTAATAAAACTACAACAAGCCATCGTGTGCTCTATTTTGTATGTAGATTTTTATTGCTTTATTCTTTTGTTTCAAAGACATAAACTCCTTGTCTCTTGTGCCTTTTTCAATCTCCCTTGCAAAAAGATCTTAGATTTGATTCCCATGGGTGCACCTTCAATCTTAACATTGGCCATTTTGAGCTTGGCTAACATATCTTTAATATACTTCGTCTCAGTAAGATAGGTACCCTTCTCTATATATACTACTTCCAATCCAAGGAAGTAAAAAGTCACCAATATTAAATTTCTCCTTCATTAGTACCTTCATTCTTCTAATACCTTCAACATCATTACGTCCACATATATAAAACAAGTTATATGATGTCTCCATGTGATCTTTTGATTAAGAGAGAAGGATTTTCTTTGCTCACTACAAACACTTTGTCCTGCAAATAACTTACAAACATATTATTCCAAGCTCTTGGAGCTTCGTTTATCCCATACAAGGCCTTCCATAATATACAAACATATTCATGACAATGTAAGTGTCCAAGCCCATTTTGTTGAGCTATGTATAACTCTTCTAAACTTTATGCATTGAGAAATGCATTCTTCATATCTGTGTGATAGAGCTTCCAATTTTTGATAGCGAAAATACTCATGAGTGCTACACTTTTTTGCATCCTTGCCATGAGAAAGAAGATTTCTTGAGACATAGAGAGAGAGAGAGAGATAGATAGATAGAGAGAGAGAGAGAGATGGGTGGATTGCGGGTGGTGCATGGAGGGCCACGGGTGGGGGGAGATGAGGGTGGCACAAAGAGAGAGAGAGAGAGAGAGAGAGAGAGAGAGAGAGAGAGAGAGAGAGAGAGATAGAGAGAGAGAGAGAGAATAAGAGATGTGGGATCTAGGAGACATCTCCCCAAGGTTTAACATTCTACCTCATTCACCTTCAATAGTATGAACATCACAGAGCCAAACACAACTTGACTAAAGTTATCTCGATTTTTGAGAATATGCTCTTGGAGAGAAAGCACCATTTTCTATATAGAAGGACCCAATCTCTCCAAGCAAGTCCTTCCTCTTGAACTCCCCATAGATCCTCTGCTCTACAATCTTCACACCAAGATTGTCTTTTATCAGACACTACAACTCCAATCATGACAAAGCCTTTGGTGTTGGGGTTATAGTATATAACCCTTTTGAGTAAGTACATACCCAAGTATCTTGCAAGGAGCTAAGCTTGGTCTCCTTCCATTCCATGCTTCATAAGGAGTCACACCATTGAAGGATTTTACAACAACCTATTTGTTAGGTAATGGGCAATGAATACTCTACCCATATGTACTTTCATAATTTCTCTTTGTTCAACATGGACCTTTCTCGTTCCACAATGATCCTATTTCTCCTGTTTCATATTCCATCCTATTGACGTGCGTGTCTAGTGGTTATCTCTCCCTTGATATACGTGAGTTGTAAGCAGGAATCAAACTAGTGAGAGGAGTATTCTCTGCCTCCATCAAATCTTAGTCATTTTAGGGTTTATATGTTTGATTTCACTAGACCTGGATACTTCTTCAAACATGAGAACACTCCATGTTTATGCTTCATGAAATTAAATATATTCCATCTACCACAATCATCTATGAATGATACATAGAACCTTGATTGTGAGCTAGATGGCTCTTTGCCTCATACACAAATGTCTATCTAGAAAGCCTTCAATATCTCTCCATGTATGAACTTGTTTTCTATGACTGGTTGCCTATGAGATTTCCCAAATGCACATTCACTACACTTGTAAGTAATATTTTTCTTTGAAAATCAATGTAGCACACCTTCATCTCTATTGATTTTCTTAAGAATTCTTTCTCCAATGTGAGGCAATCTTTTATGCCAAAGCTCTAGCTATGAGAAACGTTGGGTACCATGATTGAACAATGCTATGTTCCTAGTGTTGCGGAATTAAAAGATGAATAATATACATCTTTTTAACCCTTTGGCTATCCTTGATATGGATCCACTACATATGTTTCATGCATTTTGAACCTCATATGAAGCCCTTTCTCCAAAGTCTCCCATAAACTTATCAGGTTGTTAGTAACACTAGATACATAAAGAATTTTGTTCATCTTATTCATATAACCATTGGAAGACTTTACATTTCTAGTTTTCTCCATAGGGTGCCTTGTGGGATCTCATATTTTGGAACTCATTCTTATTCTTTGGATGTTCCAAGTATGAAAACATTCGTAACTTCCCTACTAGATGATTTGAGCATCCACAATGAATAAAGAACATATGCTCATTTGATTTAGCTTCTTTGATTACCATGTTCATGAGCAAGAGTAAATCTTTTTGGGACTCATCATATGTATAGTTTTTTGTAATTTCATCTTCACTTCTCGCATCGTTGGTAGTTTTTGTTATAATTATCATTTTTGTATCCATATGAATTCTTGTATCTGCCTCTAGGAGATCCATATCCACCTCTATTGTAACCTCTTTCTCTTTCTCTTCCTTGGGTTCTTGAAACAATGTTGTTTGATAACATTCCTTAATCCACATGGGGCAAAGCTAGCTTGGTAGGTGGTTCCTTCATCATTATAATTTTTTCCTTTTCATTTGGCATCTTTATCTTTACTTTTACCTATCTGAAGGGCAAATGAATAATAGATGTTTCTATTCTCACCGTTATTGATAATTTTGGTCTCATGATTAAAGATTTGTCCCATGAAAGCGTTGAGGTTTGGCCCTTGCATATCCATGCACATGTCCATAGTAGTAGTGAATGCTTCCAACTTTTCATCAACCTTCATTCCATTGATAACTTTCGTCAAAGTCTTCTCCATCAAGGATCTCTCCAATTGTTCTGCAATGTTCTCATTTTTTTGAAAACGTTGATGAAACTTTAGTTGGGCTGCTTCTTGATTGACGTCAACTAGATCCATACTTCATTCTTGGCTGCCTTGGTGCTCGATTTTAGAATGTATAACCTTTCTAAAGAATCCTTTTCAACGCATGTATTTAACCTTTTCTTCTCCTCTTGAGTTGGTTGTCCTTTGGCATTAAGTATACGCATTAGCTGATCTAAAGTGTTGTATCCATACAAATTGCCCCCTTGCAAATACACCTCTATCTTTAGATACCATGATAAGTAGTTTCTTTGATACAACATGTCGACTCAAGAAGGGTACCAATCATCGCCAATGTGAAGAGTATGACTATGCTAGGATAATAGTGTGAGAAGTTATAAATAGTATGCAAACATGTGAGGATTATGGCAACAAGCTACTCTAAAGTAGCCTATGTTTCACTTGGGCTCCTTAGGAGACTCCCTAAGCTTTCAATGTATGAAATAATAAATTATGGTACCTTGGAACATGAATCTCGAAAGGCTATACAAAACTGATAACTTCTAAGTATAGCTCATGTATAGAAAATCTTCAATTTATGGAAGAAGGACCTCACAAGTTTGCTCAAATATGAGAGCATGGTAAGAGTAATAGAGCCCTTTTGGATACATTCAAATGTGTTAAATAGAAGAATATAACAAACTATCTCATTCATTTATAATGACTATAGTGAGAGCATTAAGAAACATTGTGGTTTTTTTCATTGTTTACTGAGCAGATTATGCTATAGAGAAGGTAGCCAGAATAAGTCAAGAGGACATGCGATCTAATAACCCAAGGTTTCTGAAAATCTAGTTTAAATAGAATTTAAAGGCTTGAAGGATGAATACTCCCTGTTGAGAAAACCTAAGCTATTAAAACATGGACTCGTCGACGCTGCCAAATTCTACAAACTATCAATAAATGTTTTCACCTTGAAAATCACTATGGAACACAGAATCCGTGAGCGTGTGTTATAGTCTGTCATGCTCAGCAAAACACGACACGAACTGTTAAAACTGAGATAAATTTGTTCCGAAGGTAGTAAGTAAGATTGAAAGTTGCTGAAAACATGGGTAGCACGTCCAAAAGAGGAGTGATATGAAGTTACAGGCTGTGGGGAATACGCCCACCACGACTGTATAGTCGACTTCGAATATTTTATACATTGACACGATGCAAATTCTATAATGAGATTATCAAGCGCGCATGCATTTGTGTACAGCTTGTATTCCTCTGTTGTTCTAGCGGTTTCATCCTCTCCTATCTTCAACGTGTCAGAAATGCTGAACGAACTTCTGTTCGCTTAAGAAAGTCCTCGGTGACTGAAGGCGTTCGCTTAAGGATGTGCAGGTGATGATGTGCAGAAGGATGCAACGATGAATAGTACATGCAGTGGTCGTCTGGATGACCAGGAGACGAAGCGGAGGATAAATAACGCGTAAGTGCTGGTTGTATTGATCGACGAAGAGCAGTTCTGCATTTATAAGGTAGTTGTCAATGCACGCTCTTCTAACCGCGAACAGCAGCGTAACCTCCAATAGAGAATATTCCAAACAGCGAAGGTCCGACATTCTTACAGCTGATCAAAGTTTTTGTCAACGCCCTCGTTGATGCCGACCATCCTTTCCGTCAAGGCTTTTATTGAGCAGAAAGGTGGAGTTTTGAATAACGCTGTATTGGACTGACATTCGAGCTTTTCCTAAATCTGGGTAACATTCTTTTCAACGCTTTCGTTGAAGCCGAACTCCTGTTTGTGAACGCTTTCGGGATGAACAGAGCTGCAAATCTGTTGGATGACTATTCGATATTCAACGCTTTCGTCGAAGCAGACCATCCTGTTCGTCAACGCTTTCGGGATAAACAAAGCTGCGAATCTGTTGGATGACTATAAGATAAGCCTTCGATGTTGAAAACCCATTCGATGTCACGATATTTTCAAGTCGTATTCATGGATTTCGCAATGTAAAAACCTACAAAGCAAAACAATCAAGTCCTCGTGCATGTACACAACAAACAATTATTTTCCGTGCTTCTTGTTAAAGTTCGAAAACGATAACTTTCTTTTGATTTTCTGGTTTTTTATTTTGGAATATTTCTTGATACTCTCATTGCTCTTTAAAGAAAAACCCTAGTTTATTACGGTCATATATAGCCAATGGGCTATAATTTTCATCGGAACAAAGTTGTGCTTCCTTTATTCATCAATCAACAAGTGTTGGGACAGAGGAAAAGCTATGCCACTGTAATATATTTGTTTTTTTGTTGACGACATGGTTGCTCCTACTTGATCTACATTTGTATCCGCATGAGTGCATCTCCATTTTGTATCTAGGAGGCACTCCATTTCTAGTTTATTTCCATTTTATATTGTACTTCCTATGTATTTTGGTACCTTGCCATGTGCATCCACGAGTTGTATTCGTTCTCCTTTCAAAAATTATCCCACATGCGATGTACTTTGGAGAGCCCCTCCCAGATCCATATAAGGAGGGCCTCTCCCCCCATTTGTACTTGGTTAGAAGTTTGAGGAGCCTACTCCATGCTCTTGGCAAGCTCATTTCTGATCCACATGAGTTTACGCATTCTGGTCTACTCATTTTGAGTCTCACACACTCTTTGTTTTGTGAGTACAATGTTCATTTCGCTGTCTTCACTCATGGCCTGCGCATAAGATTCTAGGATATCAACTCCTCAGTGCTCGAATTCGGTAGCCATCCTCTTTGCATCCTATCTATCTCCAGGTGCAAGTGTGCAAGGGAGAGACTGATCCATCATCTTGGTTTCAGATCTACTCTTGTCTCGCATCTTAGCTTAGGCGCCAGCATCAGGATAACCATATTCAGGCACACAAATGTGATTGGCGCCTGCAATGCAGTGTACAATAACGAAGAGGAATTTTTGGGAACATGAACAGGACCAAGTTGCTACACAGATCTTCACATGCATTAAGACAAACTTGTCTGATAATAGTTATGGGTTGGGCAATTGCCAATAGTACTCATCCACTTCATGAATCATGTCATCTTTTATACGAGAAACTGCCATTATCCATAGTGTAGAGGAGGTACTGGGGTATCTACTTCTAACAGGAACAAGCAGCAAGCACTCCAGTACTTCAACTACTCAAGGGGGGTTCTCTTTAGGGAAGTATACCCTTTAACAAGTCTGTGAGCAGGCAGATGTCAATGATTGCACGGAGTTGTGAATACATGGAAGACAAAATGAACATAAAGGAAGACCATCGACTCCTTAGTTCAAATCAGATAATTACAAGATAGGTCAAAGTGATGCTCAATAGTTCATGCTCAAGGCTAACATGCCACTCCAGAACTCAACAACATCAATACCATGGATTCACTCTATTTAAAATGATTAAATTTAAACCTAATTTTATATATTTAATCATATATATTTCATTTATCTATTTAAAATACTAGTTCTTATCATATTTTATTATCTATATAATTATCCTACCTTATATATATATATTATTTATATATTCATATTTTCTCCTTACTTAATCCTTTTTTTATATATTTAATTATAAATATTTAATTAAAATTTTTAAAACACTAGTTCTTTTTATATTTATTTATCTATATAATTATCCTATTTTATATGTATATTTATTTATATATTCAAATTTTTTCATTACGTAATCCTATTTTTATATATTTAATTATATATATTTAATTAAATTATTTAAAACAGTAGGTCTTTTTATATTTATTTATGTATATAATTATATTATTTTATATATATATATATTTATTTATATATTCAGATTTTTTTCTTACGTAATCCTATTTTTATATATTTAATTTTATATATTTAATTATATATATTTAATTAAATTATTTAAAACACTAGTTCTTTTTATATTTATTTATGTATATAATTATGTTATTTTATATATATATATTTATTTATATATTCAGATTTTCTCCTTACGGAATCCTATTTTTATATATCTAATTATATATATTTAATTAAAACCCTAATCTTAAAATTCTAGATCTACAATATGTATATTTTTGTATGCATGTGTATCTACATGTATATATGTATTATATGTGTATGTGTATGTGTGTATATATGTTATGTAGGTGTTAAAACCCTAAAACCCTAATCTTAAATATTTAGACTTAAATCTGAAATACTAAAACCTAAATACTTAACCACCAATAAAAATCTAAACCCCTAATCCTAAAACCCTAAAACCCTAATCTTAAAGATCTAGAACTAAAATTTGTATATTTCTGTATACATGTGTATATACATGTATATATGTATTATATGTGCATGTGTATATGTTCATATATATTATGTAGGTATTAAAACCCTAAAACCCTAATCTTAGAGATTTAAATCTAAAATATGTATGTTTTTGTATGCATGTGTATCTACATGTATGTATGTATTATATGTATATGTGTGTTTGTGTATATATGTTATCTACGTATTAAAACCCTAAAACCCTAATCAGAAAGACTTAGAGTTAAATTTGAAATACTAAAACCTACATACTTCAACACCTATAAATATCTAAACCCCTAATCCTAAAACCCTAATCATATTTTATCTACATATTTATTTATATATTCAGATTTTTTTCTTATTTTTCTCTATATTTTTTCTTAATATAAATATAATTGAGTGATACGTATGCCTAAACCCTAAAACCCTAATCTTAAATATCTAGACCTAAAATATGTATATTTCTGTATACATGTGTATATACATACACATACACATATAATATATATATATATATATATATATATATATATATATATTATATGTGTATGTGTATGTATGTGTAAATAGCGTAAAAACCCTAATCCTATTTTTATATATTTGATATAAAAAAAAACTTCAATATAAAAAGTGGATTATATGTGTGTATATATGCATGTGTGTATATATGTGTGTGTATGTATGCATGTGTACATGTATGCGTGTGTGTGTATGCATGTATACATGTGTGTGTATGTGTATGTGTTTGTATGTAGGCATGCATGTGTGTGCATGTGTGTGTACATGTGTGTATGTATGCATGCATGTGTGTGTATGTGTGTGTATGTGTATGCATGTGTGTGTATGCGTATGTGTGTGTATGTATACATGCATGTGTGTATATGTGGGTATGTATGCATGTGTGTATATATGTGTGTTATATGTATGCATGTGTACATATGTGTGTGTATGTATGCATGTGCATACATGTGTGTGTATGTATGCATGCATGTGTGTGTATGTGTATGTTTGTATATATTGTATGCATGCATGTGTGTATATATGTGTGTATGTATGTGTGTATGCATGTGTGTATATGTGTATATGTGTGTATGCATGCATGTGTGTATATGTGTGTGTGTGAATGTATTTGTGTGTATATATGTATGTGTGTATATGTGTGTGTGTATGTGTATGTATGCATGTGTATATATGTGTGTGTATGTATGTGTGTATGCATGTGTGTGTGTATGCATGTGTGTATATGTGTATATGTGTGTATGCAGGCATGTGTGTATATGTGTGTGTATGTATGCATGCATGTGTGTATATGTGTGTATATATGTGTGTGTGTGTATGTATGTGTGTATATGTGTGTGTGTATGTGTATGTATGCATATGTGTATATATGTGTGTATGCATGTGTGTGTATGTATGCATGTGTGTAAATTTATGTGTGTGTATTCATGCATGTGTGTATATGTGTGTGTATGTAAGCATGCATTTGTGTATAGGTGTGTGTATGTAAGCATGCATGTGTGTACATGTATGTGTGTATGTATGCATGTGTGTACATGTATGTGTGTAGGTATGCATGTGTGTACATGTATGTGTGTATGTATGCATGTATAAATGTGTAAATGTGTGTGTATGTGTGTGTGTATGTATGCTCTATTTTCCTATCTCTATCTTCCTTTCTTTCATTATTCTTTATCTCTCACTCTCTCTCTCTCTCGTTCTTTCTCTCTCTCTCTCTCTCTCTCTCTCTGTCTCTCTTTCTCTCTCTCTCTCTCTCTCTCTCTCTCTCTCTCTCTCTCTCTCTCTCTCTCTCTCTTTCTCTCTCTCTTTCTCTCTCTCTCTCTCTCTCTCTCTCTCTCTCTCTCTCTCTCTTTCTCTCTCTCCTTCTCTCTCTATTAATAGAGAATAAAACAATCACTTACAAGTATGTCCTCTTTTGGATCATTGTCGTCAAAGCATAATGTATGTCGTATATCGTCCAATTCCAAACAATCCATGCCAAAGAACTTCTGCAAAATCAAAGAAAAGAGAAATTATAAAACCTAAGGCATAGAGAAAAGAAAATGCTAACAGTACGCGGAGCACTTACCAAGATGTGAGATCTAAGCCGAGAGAGAGTGTGTGTGTGTAGAGAGAGATCTGTGTGTGTGTGTGTGCACAAGACAATGCAGGTCGCAATTCACTTCGCGCGCACAAGTTCCACAGAAGACCAACCGTACTCAAACACGTGCAAAAATATGAATTTTTGCTCTCGGGTTCGCGGTATGTTTAAAACTCGTTGCCAGTGTAGACGTCGATATGGGCATCGGTATACGCGTCGGTAATTCCCAACAAATTATCGACGCTTATATTGACACCCATACCGATGCCTATACGATGCATATACTGACGCGTATATCGACGACTATGGGCCACACCGACGGTCCGTTTAAAACGGTCATACCGACGGTCACTTGACCGTTGGTATCTCTAAGTGACATTTTACGAGGCCCATACCGACGCCGACTATGACCATCGGTATATGCAGCGTCGGTATGCCCCTCATATGTTGTAGTGAATGAAGATAAAATTATCTATTATGGGTTTGCATGAAGCATGAACGACTAGGGATTATATGAATGGAGTCAGTTAGAAGACTAGAGACTTTTGGAAGTGAAAGCTTGGGAATGTGATGGCATGCTTAGACTGAGTGCATGTATATGCTGATAAATTCGAACACTTAGTAAGTGGGATTCTTTGGGTCCTACTATTTGCTTCTTGCGAGATCTTACCTCAAGCCAGGTGTTTATGTATATATGTGTGTATTTTGTTAGTGCACTATGATGGGCTAGTAGGCAGGTGGAACCACCTTGGTCGGGCAATCAAGGCCACGAGTCGTAGCTAGTTTCTTCCTAGGCTTGACCTATTTGTTGTCATGCACCTGCATGGGTCGGTAGGAGGGTGGAGCCACTCTGGCCGGGTGGTCAGAGCCACGAGCTGACCTCGATTTCATGCAAGGCTGACGTTGTGTATGTGGTGTGCTATGTCGAGTCGGCAGATAGGTGTTGTAAACTTGGCCGGGTGGACAAGTCCATGAGTCGCACCCGATTTCGACGTAGGTCGATTTATGAAATAAATATAAAAAGAATAAATGCTGAGCTAAGATGAAGTGAAAAAGAAAAGAAAATGAATAGAAAAAGAAAAAGAAAAATGAAAAAGGAAAAGAAAAAGAAAGAGATCTAATGGAGAGTTGGACAAGTAGGAGATAAACAGTGGGAATCGAGGTATATTCTACAAACTCAGTTAGCAGAAACATATGTATATGCGAGTACTTAGAATGAGTTCTTGGATCTGAACTTGTTGAACAAACAGAAGATCTAGAAATCCAACGGTTTATTCATGTGATTACTTGTCAAATTGCAGACGCAGAAACATATGATGTTTCTAAAGCTTGAATCTGCATAATTTTCTAAAAAAATATACTAACCTTTATAACAATTGCATGAACTGCATGAGCTCATGATTTGATTATGAGAATAAAAACATAGAAAGTAAAAAGTGTTTCAAAAGAGCCCTTGATACGCTTGTGTTAGATCTTAAAGGTTGGCCCATCGGGATGATGTGCAGGTTTAGTAGGGGCGAATGTTGGGATGAAATCCCGCAGGCTAGAAGTGTGCTTGATTTTGTTTCAAAGTTGATTGATTTTATGAGTTTTGTGTGGTGTTTTTTGCTAAGAAAATGGTAATAATTGTATGTGTTTTAGCTGATTTGATTGACGGTGAGATGGGAAACCACGTGATTCTGTAAATAGTCCATGGAAGTAAGTCTAGCCCCATGGAAACCCTAGGTTAAAACCTTAGTTTTGTCATTTACCATAAGTCTAGCCCTTAGAATTTATTTAATTTGTGTATAAAGTGTGTAAGCAAACTTAATTTAAGAAAAATAAAAAGAGAAAAAGAAAAATATTCAAAAATAGAAAGAAGAAAATAGGAAAAGTAAGAAGAGAAAAACGAGAAATAGAAGTAAGAGATGGTTTTTTCCCAAAATAGAAAATGATCATGCAAGATGATTCTCGAATTAGAATGTTGAGTAAGGAGGTTAGAAGATTCTAGAGAAGTCCTAGAGAGGGTAGGAAAACCTATAAATAAGATCCTAATCTTATTTGTTTTCCCCGTGGTCCTCTTTTGTGGAACGCCTTTCTAGGTAAACTTCTATCCCCTTTTCTTGTTCATTCTTTTTTTCGAGAGAGAGAGAGAGAGAGAACTTGGAGATCCACCTCATTGGAAGTTAAGGCTTGTGTTCATGCCCTCCATCTCTACTGCCTCCCTTCATCAGGCCTCCATCTGTTAAGCGATTTTGGAGTCTTAGCTCTATGCACCATGATAGATTCCTCTTAATACTTGGACCTGTACCCTTCACGTGGCGCTCCTTCTCGATCAAGCTTAGATTTAGAGAGAGGGAGGCATGTATGGTAGCACATAGGCCAATTTCAGGTGAGAGAGAAATGGTGTCTATTGCTGACGGTGTCAAAAGAGAGAGGTAGATGGAGAGAGAGAGAGAGAGAGAGAGAGAGAGAGAGAGAGAGAGAGAGAGAGAGAGAGAGAGAGAGAGAGAGAGAGAGAGAGAGAGAGAGAGAGAGAGAGAGAGAGAGGGGGGGGGGAGGAGGGAGGGAGGGAGGGAGCGAGGGAGGGAGGGAGCGAGAGAGAGAGAGAGAGAGAGAGAGAGAGAGAGAGAGAGAGAGAGAGAGAGAGAGAGAGAGAGAGAGAGAGAGAGAGAGAGAGAGAGAGAGAGAGAGAGAGAGAGAGAGAGAGAGAGATGTTTCACGTCAGAGAAGAAGAAGCTGATGGCAAATAGGTGTGAGGAGAATGTGGAGAGAGAGAGAGATCAACAAAAAATGGGATAGAGAGAGAATGAAGCAAAGCCAAGTGCAAACGATTAGAGGATCATTATTCAAAACAAACAAGCAATTAAAGCAAAACAACCATAACAAAACAAACATGACAGTTATGCAAGTACCTTGAAGTGATTATTTTTGAAGTGATTTTTCTAATTTGGCCATCTAAAAGCCACGATTCTAGAGATTGATTGAGAAGGAGGAATGTGCTAAGGGCAATGAAATAGCTATGCTACATGAAGAGTTAGTTATCATGCAATCAATTAAATGAAAAACATTATCTTGAGGTTGAGAAATGGCAAACCTTTGACCATCAATGAAGTTATTTCACGAAAGATTTCTTACCTTCATGTACAAGAGAATTCTCTAAAATGAAAATTGATAGAAACACGAACTGAGAGAAATCCTCCTCTGAGAGGAATGTTAGGGTGAAATATGTTTGAGTAAAGAATCCTACTCGGCTTTTGAGAAGAAGATAGTGTTATGGATTAATTGAAGAAAGAAGCTATAAGGCATTTTGGAGAGTTTGTTTTCAAATCCATACATCTACTCTGAATAAAATGTTTTGTTGTGCTCATCATAAAATTAAGCAAGGAGAATTTAGACGAGAATAGGAACTCCAAAGTAAAGTCAATGCATAATGAGTGTGGTTTTTTTTTTCAATAGTATTGATGATGCTTTTTTGTTCTCTTCTGATTATTTCCCACCCCGTGGATCTTTCTTGTCGAACTTCTCTCCAGGTTACCGTTGATGATTTTAGAGATATTATATGAAGTGAAGTTGAAGATTTGAAGAGCAAAGTGAAGAATACAGACCTCGTGGATCTTCTTGGTGCATTTAATCTCCAGGTTGGGCCGGTTGATGATTTTGGAGATTATATAAGCGAAGAGAAAAGTTACTGAAGATCCGAACTATAGAATACTCCTCGTGGATCTTGCTTGTGGAACTTCATTCCAGGTTACTGAGTGATTGGAGGCTATTGTCGTTTATGAAGTGGAGAAAATTATTTGAAGAAGATTTGAAGTAAAGCTTTTCTGGAGACCGAAGACTAAAGTGACGAAAAGATTCTACCAGAAAGACCAGAAGACGAAGATCGTGGGCACCTTTTCGCACTATAGCGAGAGGCCTACCTTATATTTGGTGAATCTGCACTGTAGCGACGGCTTATTATAGCAATCTACCGCATTGTAGCGATTTGTTCTATCACCGATCGGCACTGTAGCGGGGATCTTTGTTTCATTCAGTTTTTTTGGAGGACTTCATTTTCATTTCTGTTGTATCATTGAGATTTGTACGCACAATGAATCCGAGTATCAGTGTTGTATCTGATTTGTCTCTTTCCCGAGGCCTACGGTCTCACACATATGCACGCACGTCTCGTCACTTCCGAGGGGCAGAGCCCTACGAAGATAGCCACACCAAAGAGTTAGAGGGCAAGGCACCCAAGGCACAGATGCCGCTGGCCGGATAGCGGGAACGACGCACACTAGAGGGGCCTGATCCAACCCCAGCACCGGCTTTTCCCGTTCCCCTGACCTCCTTCTTCCCGACACCTGAACCCGACGTGAAGCGAGACGGTTGCCCGGTGATCCTCGACGCTTTACCCACTCCTTGAGAAGACACACAAGAACCTCAGCATCGGATATAGATTCCAAGTACTAGCATTTACAGTTCTTTGAATTATTGCATTGTTCAACAGACTTGAACAGAAAGATTGCTTTTGACTCTCTGACTTTGATCATCACTTTTTGCATCAGTTTAGATCATATGAGTGTGCACTTTTCTATTGACAAATAGATTAAGAAACTACTTCTCATTCTAGATCATAAGAAGAGGAAACTTTAAATGAACAAAATGATTGAAGAACAGTTTAGGAAATATGAAGAGCGATTTAGGGAAATGGAGATTAATACAAATGAATCTATAAAATCGAAATTTGGTATTGTTATGACCCAAATGCAGACTATAAATGCAATATCTGAAACTATCCAGCTAATGGGAATAAGTATTAAAGATGTAAAAAAGGAAATGGATTATGATATTTTAGAATTGAAAAACAAGGTTGAGTTGTTGGCCAAACAAGTTAATGACCTACAAGTATTGAAATGTGATAATGAGCATGAGGTAAAAGTCCAAGGCATATCTGTGTTGAAAGTCTTTCAAGCTCAAGAGTGTGGGAACATGCCCCAAATTGAACCTTCCACATCATCCACAATCAAAGGAGGCTGATTTCCACAAGTTGGAGGCATCAAATCATGCCCATAATGGAAAGAATTTGATTAGAGAAGATTTAGCTCACCTCTTGATGTGATTGGACCTCACTTTTGACATGTATATGCTTTTGATTGGTTAAAGAGGTTAGTATGAGGTCTTTAAAACCTCTAATGAGTTGTATTATGACTTAGAGTCGTGAAAATACGTGCTCAAGCTGCCACCTTGCTTAAGCACACCCCCTACTAGCTGTTCTCTGCATATTTTGTAGAAATTTCACTTTTATACACTCTATCTATCTAGATGTTTTTGGCAGACCCCCCGGTCTTGTAATTGTTGTTTCTCCTTCAACCGGAATCCATTTGCAATGATTTTTGTCTTGTTGGAAAGCTTTTAAGTTCTACTTTGTCTGGTATAAGTCTCAGGTTCAGTGCCTGCACATGTGCAGAGAAATGTCCAGAACAGTGTCTGTCCAGTTAGCTCATACTCTATGAAGAGATCAAGTTATCTGTTTTGTTGCAGCTGGTTGAGGCATCATCCAATATCCAAATGGCGTGATTTTACTCTCATTTGAAAGCTCTTAAAGTTTAGTTTATGCCTGCAAAATGTCATTTTCATTCTCTGCATATACTCAGAGAAATTCAGAAAATATAGAACCTATGTCTGAAAAATTTCAAGATCCTAGGAGGGTTCATTTGCTTTTGTTGTGCACATAGGAGTGTTTATCCTCCAACAGTGGTATCAGAGCTATAAGTGGAGTATCAAAGAGAGAAGAAGGAGCTACTGAAGTGAAGTAAAGACTTCATCAAATTTTGAAGGAAGGAAGCAAAGAACGGGCACGTCAACAACAAGGGGAAGCAAATACATCATCAAATCAAAGACGAAGCTTCATCAAGAGGAGTAGCTCTATTTTTTGAGGTAAAAGCCATCCTTTTCAACTTCATTGCATCAAGGGGGAGGTTCAAAAGAGTTAGGAGGCACCATGGCTGATCTCAATGCTCAGATTGAGAAGCTCGAAAAAGGAAACTACCAACTGTGGCGATTTAGAATAAGCAATTTTTTGATGGGGAAAGGTTTGTGGGGACTTGTGAGTGGTGGAGAGCCAAAACCCTACATAGATGAGGTAAATCCAACCAATGATCAGAAAAGAGCAGTAAGAGAGTGGGATGAAAGGGACAAAAGGGTCATTTTCATTTTATCTCAGCATATTAGATTTGGATACATCGAAGAAGGTGTGGGAGTGCTTGGAGAGATTGTACTCAACCTCCACAAAAGCTAGAAAAATTCAGCTCAAGAATGAGCTAAATAATGTTAGGAAAAGCCCGTCTCAAGGTGCTAATGATTACATATTAAAGGTTAAAGAGCTTGCAGATGCACTAGGGTCAATCGGTTGTGCCCTAGATGATGACGATCTTGTCGCCCACACCCTAAATGGACTTAGGGATGATGAAAAATAGAGGGCTTTCACAACTTCAGTGTATGTAAGGGACTCTCTTCCTGATTTTGATCAACTAATCACTCTCATGGTGAGAGAGGAGATGAACCTTGGTGGTCATAATGCCAAGGATAGCCAAGGGCAATTGTTGTATGCAGGTAGAGGAAGAGGAAGACACAACCGAGGTGCTACAAGAGGAAGAGGAAGATATCAAAGCAACCAAGGAGGTCAAGGACAACAAGAAAATGCAGGTCAAAGAGGTGGAAGAGCCACAAATAGAGGAAGAGGTGCAAGATTTGGTGGAAGAGGACAAGCCACTTCAAATGGATGCTTTGTATGCGGTAAGCCCGGTCATTTTGCAAATGAATGCTATCATAGAGCTCAAAGACAAGGGAATCAAAGCAACAACAACAACAATTATAGAGGGCAAGGTAATTACGCAAACACATCATCCAGCCAAGGGAATGATTATTTACTTGCCATGAGGTATGGTGAAGATACAACTCAAGCTAGTGAAGATGTATGGTATGTAGACAGTGGATGTAGCAATCATATGTCATGTCGAAAGGACATTTTTAGTAATTTGCAGGTCCCAAAGCATCAAGGGCATGTGGAAACAGGTGATAACTTAGAGCATATCATTCAACATGTGGGAGATATCAGTTTGGAAGGAAATCAAAGAGCAAAGTGCTTATCAGAGGTATTACATGTCCCTACTATTACCAAAAACTTGATTTCGGTAGGCCAAATGGTAGAAAAAGGCTATCAAGTTAGGTTCAATGAAAGAGGATGTTTTGTTGAGGATCCAAGGGCAGGTTTCAAGCTCATAGCAAAAGGAAGAAAGCAAGGGAGAATGTTCACAATGGACATAAATCAGCCACACCATTCAATGTATGTCACATATGGAGACAAGAGGATAGCAAATTTGGATCTATGGCATAAACGAATAGGTCACATCAACCTACAAAAGCTCAAGGACATGCAAAGGAGGAGCTTGGTAAGAGGCCTACCAAATTTTACATCTAAAATGTTGCATGAAATTTGTGTAGCTTGCCAACAAGGAAAACAATCAAGGCTGCCCTTCAAGAAGAGTACCTATGTAAGTGCAAATGTTTTAGACCTCATTCACACGGATGTTTGGGGTCCAACAAGAGAAGCATGCCTTGCTGGAAATAGGTATTTTGTAACCTTCATTGATGACTTTTCAAGGAAAGTGTGGTTGTATTGCATTAGAAACAAATCAGATGTGTTCCACTACTTCAAGAAATTCAAAGCACAGGTGGAAACTTTGAGATCCGATGGAGGGGGAGAGTACTTCTCCCATGAATTTTCTGAATTTTTGCAGGTCAATGGCATCAAAAGACAATTTACATGCAGGTATACCCCTCAACAAAATGGGGTAGCAGAGAGAAAGAACGGACACATAGCAGAGGTAGCAAGGTGTATGCTCAATGAAATGAATATGCCGCATTGTTATTGGGGAGAGGCTACATATACAGCCACATACATCATGAATAGATGTCCTACATCAGGTATACATCATCTAACCCCTGAGGAAGCATGGAGTGGAAGAAAACCTTGCATTTCACATCTTAGAATCTTTGGTTGTATATGCTATGTACATGTACCTCAAGAGTTGAGGTCAAAGTTAGATGCCAAATCTAAAAGTTGTATTTTTTTGGGATATTCTATGGAACAAAAGGGGTATAAATGCTATAATCCCATCACCAAGGAGCTGAAGGTAAGTAGGGATGTTGTCTTTGATGAGTTGAAGCCTTGGTATGCATGCACAAGTCCATTGCAAGTTGAAGACATAGGTGAGACAGATTTGAAGATATAGAGTTCAAGAAAGCATGGATTTGAGTGGTCCAAGCAACTCATGCAACACAAGGACACCCTCACCATGGAGTGGAAGGCTTAGGGAAAGAGAGACCAGCTCTGAAGAAAGGAAAGTCAAAGGCAAAGAGAAGATTTCAGTTGAAGAAGGAAGCTATGTGGACGAGAGCATGTTGGAAGATGAAGAGATAGAAGAAGTTCAAACTCTAGGAGTGGCTAAACAAAGAAAGAAGATGGCAACCACACCAAAAGGAAGTGAAAGAAGGTCTTCAAGAGTAAGATATCCAGTACAAAGGTTAACATATGATAATTTCATTGCAAAGCATTATGCATACATGACTCAGGTAATCAAGGACAAAGAACCAACTAGTTATGAAGAAGCTAAGGATTGCAAGGAATGGCAAGAGGCAATGAAGGAAGAGCTCAAAGCACTTGATGAGAACCATACTTGGAGCTTGGTACCAGCTCAAGAAGGCATGAAGGTGATAGGTAATAAGTGGGTTTACAAAACTAAAAGAAATTCAGATGGTTCAATTGCTAGGTACAAAGCAAGGTTGGTGGCGAAAGGCTTCTCCCAAAGCTACGGGATAGATTATGATGAAACTTTCAGCCCCGTAGCCAAGATGCCAACAATTAGGACTTTGATTGCAGTGGCCACATCAAGGAAATGGAGCTTATATCAGCTGGATGTGAAGAATGCCTTCCTCAATGGAGAGCTTGAAGAAGTAGTCTACATGAGCCAACCTCAAGGATTTGCTAGTATGAGGTACCCAAATCATGTTTGCAAGCTAAGGAAAGCATTATATGGACTAAAGCAAGCCCCAAGGGCCTGGAATCAGAGGTTAGTGGATTATTTATCAAGTTGTGGATATAAAGAAAGTGTTGCAGATCCATCACTTTACATGAAGAAGCAAGGAGACAAGACGGTATACATATGCCTCTATGTGGACGATTTGATCATCACAGGAAGTGATATTGCAGGTATTAAAGATATCAAATCAAAGCTAGGAAAGGAGTTCAAGATATCTGATCTTGGAACACTAAAATACTTCTTGGGAATAGAGGTAATCTATGCACACAATGGCATCTTCTTGATTCAAAGAAAATACTTGTTGGATGTGCTATACAGGTTTGGTATGAGTGGTTGTAAGCCACTTTCTCAGCCCATGGAGCCCAATACAAAGTTGGTTGCCGGTCAAGGAGAGGCTATAAAAGATATTACACTATATAGAAGCATAATTGGTTCATTAATTTATGCTACATTCACTAGACCTGATCTTGCATATGTAGTAGGTGTTCTCTCTCAATTTTTGCATACACCTACTCATGATCATCTTATAGCGGCAAGAAAGGTGCTTCGTTACATCAAGCACACCATCAACCAAGGTCTATTTTACTCATATGATGCTGATCTAAGTGTCAAAGGATATAGTGATGTTGATTGGGCAGGTAGCAAGGATGATCGAAGGAGTACATCGGGTTATGTTTTCATGATAGGTACAAAAGTGATCTCTTGGAGCTCTAAGAAGCAACCCACTGTTGCTCTTTCATCCACAGAGGCTGAGTACAAAGGTTTAGCATTGGCTACATGTGAGCTATTATGGCTTAAGAAGCTACTTAAGGACTTCGAAGTGGAAGTGCAGGAGTTTCCTCTTTATGGAGACAACATTTCAAGCATCTATCTAGCTAACAAGCCCATGTTTCATGCAAGGAGCAAGCACATAGAGGTTCATTACCACTTCGTTAGAGAAAAGGTGATGGCAAAAGAGCTAGATATAAGGTATGTGAACACTAAAATGCAGGTTGCAGACATGATGACAAAGATTCTTGAAGGTACAAAGCTTGGAGGATTCAAGGAAGCTATCAACATAAGAGACATAGGCTGAAGCAACAAAGGAAAAGACTTGAGCTTGAGGGGGAGTGTTGAAAGTTTTTCAAGCTCAAGAGTGTGGGAACATGCCCCAAATTGAACCTTCCACATCATCCACAATCAAATGAGGCTGATTTCCACGAGTTGGAGGCATCAAATCATGCCCATAATGGAAAGAATTTGATTAGAGAAGATTTAGCTCACCTCTTGATGTGATTGGACCTCACTTTTGACATGTATATGCTTTTGATTGGTTAAAGAGGTTAGTATGAGGTCTTTAAAACCTCTAATGAGTTGTATTATGACTTAGAGTCGTGAAAATACGTGCCCAAGCTGCCCCCTTGCTTAAGCACACCCCCTACTAGCTGTTCTCTGCATATTTTGTAGAAATGTCACTTTTACACACTCTATCTATCTAGATGTTTTTGGCAGACCCCCCGGTCTTGTAATTGTTGTTTCTCCTTCATCGGGAATCCATTTGCAATGATTTTTGTCTTGTTGGAAAGCTTTTAAGTTCTACTTTGTCTGGTATAAGTCTCACGTTCAGTGCCTGCACATGTGCAGAGAAATGTCCAGAACAGTGTCTGTCCAGTTAGCTCATACTCTGTGAAGAGATCAAGTTATCTACTTTGTTGCAGCTGGTTGAGGCATCATCCAGTATCCAAATGGCGTGATTTTACTCTCATTTGAAAGCTCTTAAAGTCTAGTTTATGCTTGCAAAATTTCATTTTCAATCTCTGCATATACTCAGAGAAATTCAGAAAATACAGAACCTATGTCTGAAAAATTTCAAGATCCTAGGAGGGTTCATTTGCTTTTGTTGTGCACATACGAGTGTTTATCCTCCAACAATCTGCACACAAATAGCCATTAGGTCTTAGAAAATCCACGCCTAGAGTGACACCTAGGAAATCAAGTTGGGATTGTCTTGGACATATGTTTTGGGATTGTCTTGCATATGAAAGTGCATGCAGACATAGACTTGTAAGTGAACATGAAGTTAAAATTTGTAAATACCAAGAACAAATACATTTACCTTTGAGTGTAGGAAGAGGTGGAATGAAGGAATATTTTGAAGAGGCCAAAACTAGTTCAAAGCCAATTCAAAAGATGTGGAAACCAAAAAGACTTGAGAACACTAAATCTGATGAACAAAGAAGTATGCAATCTATTCAGAGTCAAGAGAAACCTATCGAAGAAACCAAAGGTAGACAAATCAAGATCGAGAAACAAAATATTCAACAGATATTGAGAGAACAAATGGAAATTGACCATAAAAGAGAATGTGATAGAGAAAATCAAGAGAAATTAAAGAAAGATCAGGATGAATATGTCTGGTTTGACTTGAAACTTTTAACTAATGAGAATCTATTCGATCAAGAGAAAGTTATGAAATTACATTCCCAATTAAACTTTGACAAACAAATTGAACTAAAAAATAGTAAAGAAGAAACTCAAGAAGATATACAATCTAATAAGCAACTGAATAAAGTAGAGAAACAATTACTTGATGATATTATCAAGGAAATCGAAGGGAGTGTTAAGATGACTTCAAAGACTTCTAAGAGTTTGAAAAAGAACAAGAGAAGTAAAAACCTAATGTTTCAAGACATATTTGCAAATCTTGAGTGATGATTGAAGAAGAATTATAATGAAACATAGGAGAATGATCAAAAGCTATTCAATGATGATGATTGATGAATAATCATAATTGATGAATGATGATCAATGAATGATATTAATGATTGGTGATAAAGATGATTATGATGATGATGATGATGATGATGATGATGATGCTCGAGGATGCTCATGATATTGATGTTGATACTGATGACAGATAGATCATGAAAACTGAAGAAAAGCTGGATCAAGCGATGAAGAAGATGGAATAAAATGATCAGGTGAAATGTTTCCGATTTGACATTCAATTTTCTTTTTGATAAAGCATTTGCATTGCATTGTTGTGTATGATAAAGATATGTATGAATTTAAGAAAATCATGTAGAATGAAGATATCAAATATCTATTATGGGTTTGCATGAAGCATGAATGACTAGAAATTATATGAATGAGATCAGTTAGCAGACGACAGATTTTGAGAGTGAAATCTTGGGGATGTGATGGCATGCTTAAACTGAGTGCATGTATATACTGATTGATTTGAACGCTTAGTGAGTGGGACTCTTTTGGTCCTAGTATTCATTTCTTACGAGATCTTACCTCTATATGGATCATGATTTATGAAAAAAAACTTCATACTCAAGCCAGCTTATATGTGTGTGCATGTTGTTAGTGCGTTGGAATGGGCTAGTAGGCGGGTGGAACCACCTTGGTCGGGCGATCAAGGCACGGCTTGACCTATTTGTTGTCATGCGCCTGCATGGGTTGGCAGGAGGTGGAGTCACTCTAGCCGAGTGGTCAGAGCCACGAGCTGACATCGATTTCATGTAGGGCTGACATTGTGTATGTCGTGCGCTCTGTCGGGTCGGCAGACAAGTGGGATAAACTTGGCCGGGCAGACAAGTCCATGAGTCACACTCCATTTTGATAGGCTGATTTGTGAAAATGAAAGATAATAAGAAATGCTGAGCTGAGATGAAGAGAAAAAGAAAAGTAAAATAAAAAAGAAAAAGGAAGAAAGAGATCTAATGGAGAGTTGGAGATAAATAGTAGGAATCGAGGTATATTCTACAAACAAAGCTAGTAGAAACATAAGTATATGCTAGTAGTTAGAATAAGCAATTGGATCTGAACCATTTTAATGAATAGAAGACTTAGAAAGCCAACGGTTTATTCATGTGATTACTTGTCAGATTGAAGACACATAGTATGATGTTTGTAAAGCTTGAGTCTGCATAATTTTCTAAAATTTATACTAATCTTTATAAAAATTGCATGTACTGCATGAGATCATGTTTTGAATTTGAAAAGACAAACATAAAAAGTAAAAAGAGTTTTCAAAGAGAACCCTGATATGCTTCTGTTGGATCTTGCAGATTGGCCCATCGGGACAATGTGCAGGTTTAGTGGGGGTAAATGTCAGGATGAAATCCCGCAGGGAGTGTGCATTGTTTTTTTTCAAAGTTCATTGTTTTATGAGTTTTGAGTGATATTTTGACTGAAAAACTGATATGTTCTTTGTATGATTTGGCCAATTTGATTGATTAAGAGATGTGAAACCATGAAAAATATATACATTAGACCTGTGTGTGTAAATAACTAACTTTAGATCCTTGAGAAACCTAGGTTTGACCCTTAAAGTTGGCTTTTATTATAAGTCAAAACCTTTGAATTAATGAATCTGTATATATGTAGTGTGAAACCAAAATCCATAGTCCAAGAAAAATAAAAAGGGAAAAAGAAAAAGAATCAAGAATAGAAAAAGAAGAATTCGAAAAATAAAAAGAGGAAAATTAAGAGATGGGAGTTTCCCAAAATAGTAAATGAACATGCAAGGTGATCTGGGAATAGAAAGTTAGACAAGGAGGTTAGAAGATTCTAGAGAAGTTCTACATAGGGGATGGCCTATAAATAGGTGCCCTAGCCTCATTTGTTCCTCCCCGTGGGTCTTGATGTGGATCTTCCTACCAGGTATGTCTTTGTCCATTTGCGTTTAATCATCTTCTTATTGAAGCATTAAGGTAGTGCATCTAGGGAGAGACAAAGGTCCGTTACGTGTAAGAAGTTTTCATATATGCTGAAAAGCTTTCACGCTTTTGAGAAGCGACGCTACTGCGCTAGAGAGAGGATTCTGCAGGCAAGAGAGAGAGAGAGAGAGAGAGAGAGAGAGAGAGAGAGAGAGAGAGAGAGAGAGAGAGAGAGAGATTTGCATAGAAGAAGTTGGAGAGAGACACGATTGACAATGCTAGAAACATGATAGGTTGTTGACGCATGCTTCAGTCATACGGGTACCTTCTTACACACACCAGCTTGACTTAGCATATGTATTTGTCAGATCAACAGATTGAAGTACGCAATTCAGAAGACCTTAGAGACAAACTACTTTACATTGTTCAAGGAGCTTTTCTCTCCTTTTTCACACTTTTCCTCCCACAAAGAGAGAAGCAAACAGATAAAACTAAATAAATAAAGAAAAATAAAACAATAAGAGAAAGGAAAAAGACAAAAGATAAAGGAAAAGAATGGAGGGTAGAAAATAGAAACAAAGAAAGAAAGAAAATAAAAAGGAAAATAAAAAGATGAAGAGGAAAACGAGAATGGAGGGAAGAGAGTAAAGGAAAAGGAGGGAAGAGAAGGAAAAATGAAGGAAGAAATGAGACGAGAAAGAATGGAAGGTAGAGAAGAAAGAATGGAAACAAAGAAGAAAGGAAGAGAGGAAAAAGAGAAATAGAGCTATGTTCTTCTAACTGAAATAGGTTTTACAATTCAATCGTATGCATGTAAGCATTTATATTTTTTGGGCGAGATTGAAGCCATTTTGGTGTGTGGATATGATTATGTGAATGTAACTTACTCTTTCAAAAAGAATCTATGGATACACAATTGAAGATGTAAGAAGGCAAATTTATACCTTGTGTGTCTACACGAAATTGTTTAAGGGTGGAATAATGCACAAACTGATGATTATGTATGCAAATATGCACTTGATTATTATGGTGAATGGTTAGAAGGGTTGTTTCTATACACATAAATATCTTTTTCCATGTAAGTATTTCACATGTGTGTGAACATTACAGAGAATTACTAAGTGGAAATGAATAAGTCAAAAGCATATTCTGTTTTCTTTATCATGTACTAATGATTTCCGCCCTCACCGTGGCCATTTCTA
Source organism: Ceratopteris richardii (assembly GCA_020310875.1). Lineage (NCBI taxonomy): Eukaryota > Viridiplantae > Streptophyta > Polypodiopsida > Polypodiales > Pteridaceae > Ceratopteris > Ceratopteris richardii. Next base: position 163,697 of record MU260154.1, on the reverse strand, counting down.
CGGATCTTCCCTAGAGGTTTGAGCGAGTTGATGATTTTGGAGCTTATATGAAGTGAAGAGAAGATTTTGAAGACTGAAGCAAAGCATCCCCCTCCGTGGATGTATTCGTGATTCTTCTTCCCAGGTTTCTGTGGACTATTGAAGTAAAGAGAAGTAATGCCATTGCTGAGATCATTTGAAGTGAAGATTGGACCGAAGATGAAAGTAAAGAAAAGTTCCTGCGAGGATCCCGTGGGCGATTTCTTGCACTATAGCGAGGGGTCTAGTACATATTCGGCCGATCCGCACTGTAGCGAGGGCATATATATATATGACCATATTGCACTATAGCGGTTTCATTGTACAACGGACCCGCACACTGAAGCGGGCATACTTGTATCATTCAGTTTTATTGGAGGACTTCAGTTTCATTTCTTTTGTATCATTGAGATTTGTATGCACAGCGATTTCGAGTATCAGTGCTATATCTGATTTGTCTCTTTCCCGATGCCTACGGTCGCATGCATACACATGCAAATCTCTTCACTTCCGAGGGTAAGGGCCCTACGAGGATCACCACACTCCACATAGTGAGAGGGCAAGGCGCCCAGCGCGCAGACGCGGCTTGCCGGACAGCGGGAATAGCGCACACCAGAGGGGCATGATCCAACCCTGTGCCGTTCCCTTGACCTCCTTCCCGACAATGCATACACATACACATACACATACACATATGCATATGCATGCACATACACATACACATACACATACACATGAACATACCCATACACATACCCATACAATACACATACACATACACATACACATACACATACACATACACATACACATACACATACGCTTACACATACACAGACACATACACATAAACATACACATATACATACACATACACATACACATACGCATAAACATACACATACACATACACATAGACATACACAAATACATATGCACATACACATACACATACACATACACATACACATACACATACACATACACATACACATACACATACACATACACATACACATACACATACACATACACATACACATACACATACACATACACATACACATACACATACACATACCCATACGCATACACATACACATACACATACACATACCCATACGCATACCCATACGCATACCCATACGCATACCCATACGCATACCCATACGCATACGCATACGCATACGCATACGCATACGCATACGCATACGCATACACATACGCATACGCATACGCATATGGATATGCATACGCATACGCATACGCATACGCATACGCATATGCATACACATATGCATAAACATACACATACACATACACATACACATATGCATAAACATATACAGATACACATACACATACACATACACATAGACATACACATGACACTATAATGAAGAATGGTACCTGGTCTTTATGTGACTTGCCTCCTTGCAAGAAGGCCATTGAGACTACATGGGTATACAAGGTGAAGCGTAAGTGTGATGGAGCAATTGAGATTTATAAGGCTGGGCTTGTTGCAAAGGGTTATCCCAGGAAAGAGGCATTGAATTTGATGAGACCTTTGCACCTACATGCCGAATGACTATTATTCATAGCATTTGTGAACTTGGAGCTCACCATGGTTGAAATTTACATCAGTTTCAAATTAAAAGTGCATTTCTAAATGGTGATTTGCATGAAGAAGTGTATGTTTTTCAGCCTTGTGGCTTTATTCAGAAAAGGCATGAAAATCTACTGTGCAGGTTGGAAAAGGCATTATATGGTTTTAAACAAGCACCACATGCTTGGTACGAAAAGATACATGCCTAACTGATTGCAAATGGTTTTGATAATAGTCCAACTGAGAGCAATCTATATGTTAGGCGTGCTAATGATGTGCTTGAGATCATTGTTCTGTATGTTTGATGACATGCTACTCAGTGGTTCTCGTGAGAAGCATATTGCTGATTTTAAGCCTGATTTTCATGCCTCATTTGAGATGTTAGATTTTGGGCATTTGTTTCGTTATTTGGGCATTCAATTCATGCAAGTTGATGACAGCATAGATTTGTGTCAAAAAAATATATTGATACATTATTGTAGTCTTTTGGCAATGAAGACTTCAAACCTATTGGCACTCGTATGGAGACAGGTTCAGGATTGGGTCTTCATGATGTCGGAGATGCATTTGATGTTGTTCTCTATCAACAGGCTGCTGGATGCTTGATTTACGTATGCATTACTCAGCCAAATATTCAGAATGCTATCTCGTAGATGAGTAGGTTTATGCATTGCCGAAGTGTGAAGCATTGGTAGGCGGTTAAGCACATCTCTTTCTACTTGAGTGGTACCCAACTACTTGGATTGTTTTATCCCAAGGGAGGATTGCTATTGCTAGATTTACATGTTGTTCTTGACTTTGATTGGGCTCGTTGTGATGACACTCATGTATCTACTAGTGGCTTTTGCTTCATGCTTGGTAGGTCATGTATATCTTGGTCGAGCAAGAAGCAACGTACTGTGAACACTTGCAGTTGTGAGGCTGAGTATAGGGCTGCTTTCACAACAACTATTGAGTGTGTGTAACTCAGATGCCTTATGGCTGATTTGGGTGTTGGTAAGCCTTTTGCCACCACCATATTCACTGACAATCAGAGCACATTGGGAATTGCGAGGAACCTTGTGTTCCATGCTCGCACTAAGCACATTGAGGTGCACTATTATTATGTCAGGAGAGGTTCTCAGCTGGAGAGATCAATTGGGCATATGTTCCCACATAGGAAAACACTGTAGACCTTTTCACAAAGGCTGTGCCTAGGGATATGTTTGAAGCTTTCGACAAAGCTTTGGGCTTACTTTCTTTTGTGGATTGATCCCACATAGTTTGGCACTTCCTTATACATGAATGGAAGCTCCTTGCTCACTACATCACTCCGAGCGGGGGATTCATTGATACATTTAGGTAGTGATGTGTGTGAACACACTAGGTCCATGGGACTACTTTTTTCCCCCTTTAGGAGGTTTTCATCCATGTCAGTAGGCTTCTTTAAAATCCCATTTACTAGCTTCCATTGCCTCCTTTGAATCAGCACATCTTTAATCTGATTCTTCCAAAGAGCAAAGTTTGTGCCATCAAATTTTCAGATCTCAAAATGATCTTTGCCCTGCAAGTTATAGCTCCTCCTCAGAACACTAGCACTAGACCCTGATCCACATGATGTGCTTGAGACCTCTGATGCCATGATGATAGAGGACTGAATAGAATGATAATGGAGCTAGAAGATTCCAAACACTAACAAATATGTTTATCAAGGAGTAAATCGACCATTGCGTACTTGACCAAACCAAAAATCGGAAAGAATTTTGCCAAAGTATCCTCTACAAAATGAGCATATGACTAGTGTCAAAGTATCATAAGACTACAAGTACAAACATGTCTACCTGCATAGTGAATCACTGACTCGACAGCATATAATCAGCTACCCAATAGAAGCCAACTAGCCTTATGGAGCACCTATGAACAACTATCATACATCTCCTATGGCGAGGCTAGGTAAGTCTTCCACTTGCATCACCGAAGAGAATGACCACATGGACGTACATAAGCGGTATCCACAAAAGCCTACATGGTGTGTATGTGCTCTATATATGCAATAAAATGACACTAAAAGCTGAATACAGAACCCAAAAAAACTAGCCAATAACACATGCAAGTGTCTGTCAACTTTGATGTTTCAGGCTCAAAAATCTTGAATAAATTTGCAGCGGCTGCTCCCACCAAAACTGAAAACCTCTTGAGAAATCTGTAGTTTTACGAGTGTGGCTGAAAATACAGCCCATAGTTTGATTTTTTTTGTCTCAAAAGGACAAAGAAATTCTTCTTGATGTTCTTGGACCTTTGTGAATAGAACTATGTGCGAAAGTAGTCCAAAATGGCTCCAAAAGACACCCCAAAAATGCTTCACAAATAGGCTTTGAAAGCAAAGAATGAAGCTTTGAGGGACCAAAAATTATTCAAGGTAATGTCAACCTTAGACTTTCCCCTTCTTCAGACACCACAAGAGTGTAGCTTATTGGCAAGAGATTGCCATGGTTAAGTGAGCTTAGGGGGGAACAATACTAGGATGGGTAACCTCTCAGGAAGTACTGGGAACCTCTATATTCCTTGATCGCTGAGGTCCTTCCTCGTGGGGTGCCAATGGTGACTTCGGTGACTCGGATAACACGGTATGCCAAGGTCTATGCCTTGGTTACCGCCTTACTCGTAAGCCTCTGAGAAAGTCGAGAGAAATCCGGGGGGCAGGGGGGGGGACAAGAAGAAGGATGGAGCACCACACACAATACTAAATTTATTACCACTAGAATGTACAAAGAGCAGTAATCCGTTAAGGAAGTAGGCATATATACAAGCTCCGAAAAAAACCTTTTATAAAAGGAAAAAGTGTTTCGTGGTCCTAGAGTGGTCACACACGTCACTACCTAAATATATCAACAGTCCATACTTTCCATCTGTGCGTCTATCAAAGATGACAAAGTGTTGAAGTGTAAGCGAAAGTCAAAGGGCCAAAGTAAGTCAGAAACAGGCAACAACAAGGAAGTAAAGACAAACGGAGTCTTCATTACTCGTATGTTCCATATAGATATCATTTCTTGAATTTGTCCCAAATTTCCCATGTCAAGGGGTCTGAGTAGCCTTTGTAGCGGACTCACAAGAATCTGACTTTGAGGTGTCCGCATTTTCTTTGTTGGGAGTATTGATCACTTCTGGACATGAAACAACAACAGAGATATAATGAAAACATCGATGAGCATTTGGATATCTCCTGGTGTGTTTGTTATATATATATGTGTGTGTGTGTGTGTCTGTATGTGTGCGTAACTAAGACTAAAGCGGGAGCCGATCTTGACCTTTCACTAGAATCCAATGAATAGTTATTACCTGCAATGTCGGTTCTATATAAGCCGTTAAATATGATACTATTAGATTCAGATTTATATAGATCAACGAAAATTATATATAATACTTTTATGTACATGTTCCCCCACACGTAGCAATGAAGAAAGTGATTATGCTTTTTGAGCTCGTACCATTCGAGCTATTTTTTGGCGTTGAACCATGAAGAGCGAACATGGTGCAAACCTTGAGATGACATGAAACATAGAAACATCGTCAAATTCAGAAAACATTAAGATTTCTTAATCCATTGCATTTCTAAAAGAGAATGCCTTGGTTCGGGCATGTTACAATGTCATCTAAGAGATTTTAAAATAAATAAAATATATCTTATTGCAAGCCAAACTTAAGCCTGACGCATAAAATAAATTGTAATAAAGCTCTCCGGGCACAAATTCGATCTCTGGTCACAGCCAATGAGCATATCTCAAATGTATTTTAGTCCAAGGAAAAGTCGACATCGTGCGAAAACTGTTATGGATGGTCAGCATTCGGGTTCTTAGTATGGATGCGTCCATTCATCTTCTTCTTCTATCAATTTACGTACGTTAATTCTTTGCATACATACATACATACATCAGTTCTTACTGTTGGAGTATGGGGAGGAAGGAAACACAGAATGAACGTGAGAGAAAAAGGAGAACAATTCGAGCATAGCACACAACGTATTATTAAATTTGGAATGTACAAAGATAACTAGTTGTAGATAGGATCTTGCAGAAATATGTACATAGAGATAGTATAGAAATGAAATCTCACAGAAGCATACACAGAATAGAAAGAGACAAGAGACTTTGTACAAAATTGGGTACAATCTCCCCCCACATACTCTGATGGACGAATCTATCACAGTATGTGTATTTCTATGTGCTTTCCATTATGTCCTGAATAGAAGATACATGAGGCGGAGTTTCAAAAGCCATGTGTTTATGAAAAATATTCTTTATTTACAGATCCTCATTTCCAAGAGATCTACTATTTTTAATAAAACGTCGATTTTTGAGCCATCTACTATTTTTACAAAAATATCGATCTAAGCGATCTACTATCTTTTAAATATCCTCAAAAATATGTGAATAAATCCATGCATGTTCATATCCTTATGATTCTTCACTGGCTACACAATCACATTAAAAACCTCAAGACATTAAAATCCATATAATATTCCATTATTCCATAAAGTATAACAATAGCCCATTAGAGTTTGACACCTAAATACGATCAAAGAGAAAATAACCTAATTCTAGTAGATTGCTTACCAATGTGGATAATATCAATCCACTTTAGGAATCCAAATGGGTTTGGAAGGGAGAGAGTAGAATAAAAAAGAAGGATCTACAAAGAAGCCCACAGGCCGCCCCCTATATAAATGATAATTTGATCAAAAACACTAAGAAGCTTTATGATGGCTTGATCACCTTCATGTGGAAGCCATTTGTGTTTGAGTATCTTATTCTCCTCTATTACAACGACTCGATTGTGCTTGAAGGAGGAAGGGGAGCTTCAATGGCTTCTTATCCTTCTTGGAAGATAGTCAAGGCAGGACTCAGTAGAACATTCTTGATGTGGGGTATCAAAGTTTGGAGAGAAACACTCTCTCCAAATCTTTCAGAGAACCTCACTTCTAATCCTGCTCCAAAGGATACAGGATCAGGAAACTGCCTCCTCAAGCAATGCTTATTTCTAGTCGATCGATCTATCAAACTTAAGATGCTCTTTGAAAGTCTTCCTAAGAGAGGCACTTTTGGGGCATGAGAAAAAGAGGTACAAAAGGTCTCCCCACTCTCATGGTAGCTCTTACACCAGGATATAATTATGTAGATATTAATAGCTCTCATGCTCGTCCCACTTCCCTTATGGAAAATTTTCCATACAAGGTTCAACTTCTTGCATTCTATAAGAGGGTGCCAAAGATTATTGAATTTGAGATTCCATAGATTCCATGACTGATTCAAGGACAACTTCCTATTGAGATCTTCAAAGAATTTTGGTGGTTTCCTTACTCTAAATACAACTTCGATCTAATTCTTTTAAATTAATACCTTTCAGATTAGGATCTTCTTTTCCAATAAGAAGGTGACTCTCTACGTCCCTGCAAACAATCATCTTTTGTGTTAAGGGGCATCAATACTTGTAGCTGACTCTAAATGTTTGTCTTATCTAGTTTCTCTCAATATTGGAGCCATTTCTATTGTTAAGATATTTTGGACCAAAATTCTTGGTCCCTTTGTAGGCTGTTTTTTTTATTCTCTTTGACGCCATAAATTAGAAACCAAATGGAGTCATTTTTTCTAATATTGACACTCAACTTCCTATCATTGCTAACCCTATGGTGCTTCTTCATCTTTTCCTAGGTGGACAAAACCAAGGCCATGAAAGCAGATCCTTTAGAGGTAACTACAATCTTTATAACTTGAAATCTATTACTTCAAAGTTAATTAAGCTTTGTGCATTTGATAGAAGGAAGTTATGGAGGACTACTCTCACTTGAAGCGAGTACAACAATGTCCGCTCAAGAATCACATGAAAACTCTCTCTATCCTATGAGTAGACGGTGGGATAATTAAAAATACTTCTCTTATTTGAATTTGATGAGTCCTCGACCTAGAATTAAACCTAAAACTTAGGAACAATATTAATTTTAGTCCCAAGTAAAGTTGTGGATCTTGGCTCCCTTCATCTAGGAGAATATTCCTACTTTTAGCTTTTAAATTTGACCAAGATAAGGTGAAGATTTTTTCCTTTTATCTTTACAAACATAGAATCATATGACTACATCTTTGTGAGATAACTAATAAGAGTAATTGAAAAGATTTAGCAAAGCTCTTAGGCTTGCTTCTTGCACCAACAGCTTCCTCCCAAGGCTAAAAACCTTGAGTCTTAAATTCTTCAATATCTCTCAGATTCCAATCAAAGTTTTCAATTTCTTCAACTTGTTTCCATCGAATGCCTTTATCAACATTTCTTCACATTGTTAATGACTTGAAATATATGATAATTAATCTTCTTTCTTCTTATCTTCCCTATGACATAATAATATACTTATATGTTTTTTTTCTTGGCATGATAGATTCACTTAGTAGCAAGATGCAATGAATGAATATTGTTATAATCTAGGGAATAATGGAATGTTATATGTATTTTAATGTGTTACAGATTTTAATGTGATTGTGTTTTGTTTTAGTAGCTGAAGAATCATCAGAGCGTTAATGCGCATCGATTTATTCACATAATTTTAAGATATTTAAAAGTTAGTATTTTAGTTATTTTATGTAAAAACACTAGATCACTTCGAAAGTGATGTTTCTCTAAAAACAGTAGATTGCTTAGAGACCAATGATTTGTAAAGCAAGCAAATTTTTGTAACTTATAAGTACAGATACTCTAATAGAGTCATCCATCAGATTATGTTGGGGGAGATTATACCGAATCTTTTGTTGAGTCTCTTATCGCTTTCTATTTTTTTTTTGAAAGAACAAGGAAAATTTGTATTAATGGTGGCCGTATATAGTGTGCCTTGGGCAGGAGACACCTGACCCAGAGGACAAATTACAAGGAGAAATACATGTCCAACCTTTTACAAGATTACTGTTCAGCTAACAGTTTTTTCCAACTACAGGGAGAATTTTCAGACAAAATCTTGTAGACATCATAGTAATTACAAGAAGCATCTCTGATTCTCCTAATACAAGATAGAGAAGCATTTTTCAGAATAACAGGCAAAGTGATGAGGTAATTCCTTTTTCTGCTACCAAGGGTAGCCTCATTCCTACTGAGCCATATGTTCCAAAGAATATAGCCCCTCCAAATATTCCATAGCAGAATATCCAAGTGTTTACAGCAACCAAGAATCACCTCCATTTTACTAAGTTTGGGGAGACCATTCACTAGCAGATACTTCTCCACAGCAGACTAGATTTTTTTGGCATGATGGCATTCAAAGAAGAGGTGTGAAACATCCTCCACAAGGCCACAAAATATACAGGACCCACCACTATTAAAAATTTTCCTGACTTTATGACCAGTCCAAAGGCCATGGTGCAGCAACCTCCACTGGAGAAATGAATGCTTGCTGGAATCTGGAAGAGCCCACAGAGCTTTAAATCTGTAAGTCCACTGGTGTGTAGACCAATTCACCTGCCACCTAGAGTTGAGCTTTTTCAGGATTTGACCAGCAGACCCTTTGTCATGTTTGAACTGTTTGAAAATGACATTAGCAATATCAACCAGGTCAACCTTTTTCCTATGCCACCTGTCCATCTTTTCCAGCAGCATGTTTCTGTGTTTTTGAATTACCTGAAAGCAAGACAGAGACAAATTAGTGCTAGAAAAGAGTTCTTGTGCAGTCCTTACCCTTACTCCACATATGTAATTGTTCCAAGAAGTGATTCCAGCTTTGTGGCATTTGTGTTGCTTGATTGTCAGCCTGTTTTCTTCACAGTAAGCAAGCCAGCCCAACCATGGAGACTCTTGCAAATAAAATTGAAGAGAACAGGCAAGTTCATTAGGGAGTTTAAAAGAGTTCTTAGCTTTGAACCAGGCCTGCCACATTCTACACACTAAGGGACTACCAAAGGGGGTGATGGGATGTGGGGAAGTTATAATGTCCCAAAGGTTGAGATTCTTCCAGGCCCTGTAGTCAGAAAGACAAAATCTAGAAGTATTTCTTTTCAGAAGACGGGCCGAGACATCATTACAGTCAATACATCTCAAAATCCATTTAGAAGCCAAGTTGTCTGCCATTTTCACAGGATTAATAATGCCCAATCCACCTTGATGTTTAGGGAGATAGCACACTTTCCAAGCCACCTTGGGGACTTTTTTTTTATCAGACTTACTTCCCCATAAGAAGTTCCTGGCTAAACAGATAACCTGTCCAAGTTGCTTATTAGAAGGAGACCAAGAAGCCAGAAAATAGACCAATTTAGGAAGGATGTAATGATTGAGAACAAAAGTTCTATGAGGGAGGGAACTCTTAGTATCATACCAGTACAGCAAGTGTTTTTTAAACCTTTCCACCACCCATTCCCACCTTTGAGCAAAAGAAATTTGGAAACCCATGGGAATCCCCAACAATCTGAAGATCTCTCCATCTTTGATAATGTTGCATCCCAGTCTAGAAACACATTCAGGAATAGTTTCATTAGAAGCTTTAAATCCAGTTTTGGAATGGTTAACTTTGGAACCACTAGCAAGACAAAAAATCTCTAAACATTCCAGAAATTTGTTTACAGAAAGATCATCAACATTTAGAATAACATTAGTATAATTAGCAAACATTTGGAGCCCAAGAGGGGAAGGGGAGTTAAGCACATTGATTCCTTTTATAGTACCATTGTTCATAGCATCTTTAACAAGCCAACCTAAAGCATCACTAGCAATTGCAAAGAGCAAGGGAGCAAGAGGGCAGCCTTGTCTGATGGATCTACTAAGAGTAAAAGGATCAGAGATATGGCCATTGATGGCAACCCTAGAACAAGCATTGCCAAAGAGAGTGCTAATATTTCTGATGAGTCTTTTGCCAGCTCCCAGGTCTTGAAGAGATTGGAGAATAAAATCCCATTCAATTCAATCATAAGCCTTATCAAAGTCAGTCTTAAAGAAATAAAAACTTTGGCCCAAGTCTTTAGCATTGTCTATACCTTCCCAAAGAGAAATAATAGCATCAAGGATGTATCTACCTTTGATGAAACCTTTTTGTTCAAGGAGGATACAGTGTTTCATCATGGGACTAAGTCTTCTGGCTATGGTAGAAGCTATAATCTTGTAGATGGTGTTAAGAGAAGTGATAGGTCTCCAATTGTTGAGGTCATCTTTACTTCCCCTTTTGCGAATAAGTCTTATAACTCCAGTGTTAATGTGACAAGGGAGAAATCCTTTGCTAGAAGCCTCTTCCCACACCAAGAGAATATAAGGAGTAAGAAATTCACATAGCAATATGAAGAATTCATTTGGCAATCCATCAAATCTCGGAGACTTACAAGGTTTCAATTTATAAATGGTTTCTTTGATCTCACCGGCAGTGAGGGGAAGGTCCAGGATCGGAACCAGGCTTTCAGGAATCATTTTTTTCCTTTTTAGAGCAATAGTAGCCCTGGTCCTCTGGATGTCCTCCCCCCACTTGGGAGTACCAGAGAAAACATTCATAAAGAAGCTTTTAGCCTCCTAAAGAGTCTCTTCAATATTTAAAGAGTGACCACCTTCTTTCTTTTTCAAATTGGGAATGAAGTCCTTGACTTTGTTTTTTTTCAAGAGAGAGAACATATGTTTGTTGTTCCTGTCCATTTTCTCACTCCAAAATTCTTTTGATGAGGCAAGAGAGTAGCTAGCTTCAAGATAACTTTCCTTGCACAATCTCAATTGTAACCTTTGATACTTTTGAGAAGTAACATCTAGAGCTTTAAGCTTATCAACAATAGCTCTATATCTTTTAGCTCTATACTCTTTAGCTTTTTGCTTAAAGTGGGTAAATAAAACCTGAACATCTTTAACCGCTTTTTCCCAGGCTAGACCAGGAGATCTAGTGCTTTTAAAATGGTGGAAAAAAATCCTTTTCATCTCAGTTCTAATGCAGGGGAGCTTGAGAAGGTTAACATCAAGATGAGGCCAACCAGACTTAAAGGAGGGGTTACCCGTTCTAATGGTGACAATAAGGGGTTTATGGTCAGACATCAGGAGGGAATGATCAATATGAGCACTAACCTCTCAACTTTTTTGCAAAATATTATTGTTGACATAGCATCTGTCTAATCTAGCAGCCGTGTAAGAAGCACCAGAATGATTGTTGGACCAGGTAAAACCAGAATTTTTAGAAGCATCCACAAAGTCATGCAGGCTACATAACTCTTTCCAAGCATTCTTTTCAGAACCAAGAATGATATTACCTTTACCTTCCCACCTCTCTTTGATACAGGTGACCATGTTAAAATCCCCAATCATGATGGAGGGACCTTGAATTTGGTAGATCTCTTCCCAACAGGATTTTCTAATCAAACATTTATTAGGAGCATAAACAGAAATGATAGAGAGGTTATAGGGGTTACCCAGCCTGAAGCAACACCATTGATTGGTGCAGCTAGAGGACATATCAACCAAGAAGGGGGATAGGGATTTGCTGAGACCGATCACTGCACCACCCTTATTTTCCCGATGATTAGTGGAAAACCAGAAGAATTTATTAGATAGAATATTGAGCTTAACTTTCAAGGAGTCACCACCAATTTTAACCTCCTGCAGGCAAATAACGTCAGGAAGACTATGCAGAGACATAATCCATATGTTGATCATCTTAGGTCTTACAGGATCTGTAAGCCCCTTCACATTTATGGAAAGAATGGAAAGATTATACATCAAACCAACTAAAAATTTCATTTCCTACTATTCTTAGTAGACTTTACCATAGAAGATCTCACAGAATCTTTCTTTCTTGGTTTACTTGAAGATGCCAGCTCAGTTGGCAAGTCTGTGTCATGTATCAGAGGCATAGCTTCCTCATTGACCATTTCATTGTCCATAGTTTCCAGTTTGTCATGGTCCATAGCATCAAGTTCCTGCCTGAAAATCTCAACAGAAAGATTAGTATTCTCAAGATTTTCCAGCATAGGGATGGCCTCAATCGAAAGCTTTCCTTTTAGATCTTTTTGGGTAGACAAATCGATAACTTTGTTTTTTTTCCTACCAGGGACCAACCGTTTTCTAGCTTACCCTGGTTGTCCTTGGAATCTCCAGCAGCTACTTTGGTTGATTCTTCAACATTTTTGATAGGGTTGATGTTCTCTTTGGGGCTTGAGCTACTATCCTCAAAGGGGTTGTGCACTTCTTCTAAAAGGACACCAAACATATTATCATTATTAGTCACTTTTTTTTTTCCTTTATTTAGCGCTTCTTCGCGGGAGGGGCACTACTCTTAGTCACATAGTTGCCAAGATTCTTATTTGAGTCTTCACTCACAGATTGTTTCTGCACCTGCAGTAAAGGACAATCTTTGATGATATGACCTTGCTTGTAACAGTTATAACAAGCATTGGGGATATTTCTGTACAACACCTTTTGGGTGTGGAGTATTTTACCAATTGAGTCTTTGATAACAATATAGGGCTTGATTTCAGAGGCAATGTCCACTTCTATTAACACTTGGGGGTCCCATCTCGGATTGATAATACTATTTCTACTTTTTTGACCGAGGACTTTGCCAACCAACTTCCCTAAGCTCTCCACCCAAGGATAGAAATCTATTGGAAGTTCAGGGAACTCTACTCACACAGGGATTTTTGTTGGCTTAGGGCCCTTAGGGTTAAACCCAATATACCATTTAAAGAAAGACACTGGGACATTTGTGATTAACCAGTGGCCTTCACTAATGACTTGAAGAGCACTATTAGCATCTTCAAAAAAGAAGAGGAAGTAGTTATTCAGGCAGTATTGGATGTGTTTAACCATTAGGCCTCTTGCTTCCCAGTGATGTTTAATCGAGTTTTTTAAAGAGTCTTGGGCAGGCCTAGGACCGTGACACAAACCTATGACCACTCTATCTGTGAGGTGCTCATGCCAGTTGTCCAGTGAAGACTTTTCAATGATCAAAGCAACCTCGTCCTCTTCGGTGGGCAAGTTATCAAAAAACATTTCATGAGGGCTGTCAGAGAACTTACCTTTCCCCTTGTTGGGTGAGGGAGCAGGATTGTTATTACCAGTAAAGTCTTGAATGTCGACGAAGGCTTCATCGAGCTTGGCCCTTGCCCTA